>CM051503.1:3003981-3032467 GCA_028031935.1 Paedocypris micromegethes | reverse complement strand
AAAAAAAAAAAACCCAGAACATTTTAAGTAAAATTCATTTTAATATATATTGTATATATACTTATTTATATATATACACACACACATTAACTTAAACGTATGTAACATAAGTGGTCTTGAGGTTTTGTTTTACTCTTGAAACTCTTAAAAGCGCAAAGGCGAGACTTTGGTGGCATTTACAGTGGGTTTTATGTGACCTGCTTTGTTGCTCTTGTTCTGTAAAAACAAAGACAAATCTATGTATATTTCTGTTGATTAGATACTTTGTCAATTGTTTGTCCTTTTTTGTTTTGTAAATTGCTTGTCTGATAGGGTGTTTGTGGGTGAGGCTCATCAAGACACACCCTGGATCAATAGGCTGACCAATCACAGGACAGTCTTGACTTGCTTGATTATTGTTTGTCAAATGTCGTCAATATCAATAAATCACTACTTTTTCCAACCATCGTTCAAAACCCTAGCCATTTTTAGCAAATGCATATATTCACATAAAACGAAATAAAACAATCGTCTACTCCAGGCCATTAATACCTGCAGTGTAAATGCAACCAAGGAGGCAATTCTTGCTCAGTGTAATTCACAGCATGGCGGAACATCAGCGCCGTATATGCAGCATATGTGTTAAAGATACAAATACTGATATGCACAAAGACCTAAAATGTAGCAAATTTTTTGCAAGAATTGCTGTATGTACAAAATTGCAGCATTAACTTGACGTTTAAATAACTTAGTACTCCTCCGAGCAAGGCGGATCATTTCCAGGCCAGTTCACAGGTATGATAAAAAGAAAATGGATAAACACGAGCGCCGTGCAATTCGGCAGCTATTGTTTCATTAGCTTGTATGTTTTCATTTCCAGGATGATGAATTTATACTCATTCATTCGTTCATTTTTGCCCTTAAAATTCAAATAAAAAACATTTTTAAAGCTACTCAGAAGCAAACATAAACAGTGCAAGACGTGTCGCACGTCGCCCCCTGCAGGGGCGGAGGAGAAACATGTGCTATAAAAATGGGTTTGTGGACGAGCCTCCTGCAGGAAACTGTGTTGCTGGTGCTCCTGCCTGTAAAACAACATGAAGAGACAGACATACTTAATCACCAGCAGCAACTCAAGCGCCCAGTCTGTCATTTAATTTTAAGGCTTGTGTATGTCGACGTGCTGTTAAGGACACTTTTTTAGTGAGGTAATTGTTTGATAAAGCAGAAATTTCACACACCAAGAAAGGATTGTTGGTCAGTCCTGGTCCCACCATGTTCTGTCCGAAAGGAACTTTACCCTGACCAAATACAGCAAAACCTCCTAAAAACGAGAGAAAGTGAGAGTCAAGAAAAAGGTAATTAGGAAAAGTAATTAAATAGATGGACGAGGAAAAGAGAAATAGCAAGTGAATGAGGAAGGAAGATGGAGAGGAACAAAGAGAAGTGAAGGAAGCGAGAAAGTGATGAAAAAGATAAAGTGATGGAGACTCAGTTTAAACACTTTCTTCATTTAAGCTAGTCACATTTCTTCCAAATGGTGGACTTTCTGTGCTGAAACATCATCATAATTTGCATTTCTGCAAATTTCTAAAGATTTAATGTTCTAAAACTAAGATACGAGTCTCGGCTCCTACCGTTGGGTTGCTGCGGGAAGGAAGGCGGCTGCGGGAAGGATTGTCCTGAAAAGACTTGAGGGAAGTTCCCACTGAAGCTGGTGGGAAGGTTGTACGCAGCCGGGTTTGTGAAGCCGGTGGGCATGCTCATCGACGGGGGGCCGAAGGAGGCTGGAGCCGATGGAGGGAGAAAGAAGAGACACACTGAACTTAATCAGGCACACAAACTAATCATGTTTGTTTCATTTCAGTCTATCAATGAAGATTTAAATAAGTAGCAAATGCAAGTGAAATTTCTAAAAGCAAATGAAAATACATTAAAGGCAGGTCATGTTTTCTTGCTTATGGCACAAATTTATGTACATACTGTATATGTGCACAAATATTTGTATATATACTATATATTTATCCCCTCTCTTACTCTAACTCTTGCTAGAGTTTTTCCAATGCCAAGCGATCTACCCACAATGCCTTTGCGATCGACCAGTCTCGGCCATTTGGTAAAATGCTCATATATTAATTGTTGTGCACAGCAGCACGATGATAAATACTGTAATGGAACCACGACGAGGACAGCAATGTTTCAGTTTTGTTTTTCAGCCTTGAATGTGTGATCCGCCATTTCCTTCTTTTGATATGAAAATGTGATTGCCGTTTTTCTGCTTTAGTTAAAAATGTGTGGCAAAAGTATGGCACTGATAATTAGACTCGCGGAAAACGCTGATCACACATTTCTAACTAAAGTTTATATTTTAGTTAACTGTATAATTTGTGTGACAAAAGTATGGCACTGATAATTAGTGTAGCTGAAAATGCTGATCGAATATACAAATACATATGCGTGTTCTCTTTTGCTCGATTAATTGCGATTTTTTTGGATGGGGGAGTGTGATTAATGAGTTAAAAAATAATCGTTTGACTGCTCTAATATATATACATACACAATATGAAGGTATACACATACATTATATATACAACATATACAGTATGTTTCAATATAAAATAATATTAATCCCATTTTTTTAACATTTATTATATGTAAAACTTGAAATGATATTGTACTGGTAATTTGAGAACCAAACTTATTAACTGAGATCATTTTAAAAACGTTGTTTTGAAGCAGCTATTTTCATCCTACACAAATCCAAAGCCGAGAAATAAAACATGACTAAAGTTTTATAGCACAACAAAGAAAGCAAAGCGGAATAAAACCGCGTTATGTATGAAAACACAAAAACAAACACGTTCTTCATTGACACAAAAGGAGAATGAGATGAAACCACTGGAAGGTCACAACATTTCATCTAGGGCTCATCCACCTCAGATGAAAGATAACAAAACACACCTTTCTTTACTGGGGTCACAAAAGGCTAAAGGTCAGGAGATTCTGTTTGAAAAGTCCCAGAAAAGGAAGAGATGGACGTAAAAAAAAAAAAAAAAAAAAGAGGAGAAGCACATACCCAAGAGGGCTGCAGGGTAAATGTGACCGTGCATGGCTCCTAACATGTCTGTGCAGCATGGTCAAGAACACAGTCACACCAAACCATCAGTCACAGCCCTCTGCTCTCAGCAATCCTAATCTGCTCCTGCTCCTCTTTTCCAACCTCCCTCTCCCTCTCTGACACAGAAACACACTATTCCCTGAAGGAATGCAAAGACCCACAAATCAACTCGGTTCTCTCCAGTTGGGGAGGGGCAGGGGGCGTGGGGGTGTAAAGGAAAGTAGAAGTGATTAGGAGGAGAGAAAGATAAAGAGATGGGGGAATGAAACTAGGACAAGGAAAGCAAAAAGAAGGGGGAGGAAAACAAGGTAAAGATAAGAGGAAAACAGAAAAATAGGAACAAAAAGGAAGAGATACATAGAGAGAGGGCAATACAGAGAGAGAGAGAGAGAGAGAGAGAGAGAGAGATAGGTGGGGACACAAAAATGCGGGTGGGATTTCTATCTGTTAGTTTCTGTCATGACCCACTTAAAACTCTTCACAAAGCCTCTGGTGTGTTAAATAAATGATGAGAGCGCAAACCACCCTTAAAGTCTCTACACCCAGCACAGATCCTGATCCTCTGTGAGAAAATGCGTTTCATCGACCCGCAGCCATTAAGTTCTGGCTAAATGATAAGGTCTACGCTATACAAAGTTTGGCTCGTACCAGCTGGAGCCACGCCTACTCCGACGGGGGCTGCTCTCCCATTGGCCTGAAATGGATTAGTGGGAGCGGCTTGAGGTGGCACGGGAGCGACAAAAGGATTAGTTGATGGACCTGTAAAACAACACAACCATTAATATCCCATTAAAAGAAAGCACAAGAACGTTGTAAAATAAATGATGCCAACCGGCAAAACCCTGTGGCATGCTCTGCACAGCTTGTTGGGCCTGTGCTGGAGGAACAGCTGCTGATGGTCCAAACATGGAGCTGATGGAAGGATAGCAAGGAGAGTTATGATGAAGAAAGAAAGAAAAGCCATCTTCTCTGATGTCTCACCCCTGTGCAGTGGTGGAAGTGTTGTAGCCGCTAACGTTTGGCGCCGGGGGGCTGAAGACAGTGTCCAGTTGAGCCAGAGCAGCATAGCGGTCACCACCCAGAAGTGCTGCCTGTGGAGGGGGAGGAGCTACGCCAGCTGAGGGAGGGGCTGAGCTAGTACCTGATCAGAGAGATGGTTGATCCAAAACACATGCTGAAAAAAAGACCTAGTGTAGACAGGCCCAGAATACCTTGCTCGGGTTTAGAGCTGAAGATGTTGTCGAGATCGGCGAGGGCAGCGTATCGGTCTGCGGAGACGCTGGCGGCTTCCCCTTTATGCCCCTCCCCAATGGAGTTAGTCTGGCTGGAGCTGAACGTGGCAAAGTCAGCACTGCACGATTTGGGAAAGTTGTCGAAATTGGCGAAGTTGGCGTTTGCTATTCCTGAAGAGCTGCCTGTGGAAACAGGAAGAAGCATTTGTTTAGGTAGTTGGTGATTTATAGATGTGTGTGCAATTCCAATTTTTTTTTTTGTTTTTTTTTGTAAGGGAACCAAGTAGGGAAACCAGTTTAAGGAAATCAGGAAAGATTTAGGGAAAAAACGCTCAAGCAGCAAACTAACAGCGGTGACGAACACGCAAGCTGTGACTTACTGCGAACGGCCAGAGGAGGCAGCGGTGAGGAAAACTCGCCCACACTGCGACTAAATGGGAGACTGTGGTATACTGAGTGACGCACAGGAAATGAGTGAACGACAAGGAAAAGTAGAGAAGCAAAAAAAAAAAGAAAGAAAGGAAAGAAATACTGAAAGTAAATACAGAGAAATTAACTAAAAATCAGCACATTTGAAAAAAAAAAAAAAAACACAAACAGAGAAAAGAACATGAAAAATCGTGTCTAACAGGAAGTGTGAAAAGGTTAAAACAACAGCGTATTAAGTGCATTAATTCTAAAGCCAAAAAATAAATGTAATAGCGAAACTAAAAATCTAAACACAAAATATGACCTTACTACACAGATTCAAACTTGTTAGTTTTATAACACAAAATCCTAAAATTATTACGATATATGTATTGCATATACTCATTCACACACAAATATAAAACAGAAAAAAATGCTTTGACACAAAAAATCAGCAAGAGGAGTTGAAAAGTTTCTAGAATATTGCAAGAGCCACGGTCAGCGAAGTGCGTTCTTTGAGCTTGAAAGTGTGTGTGTGTGTGTGTGTGTTGTACCTGCTGCTGTGGGTTGAAATGATGTCTGGGGACCTGATGGAAATTCTGCTGTGACTGGAGCAGCAGAACTTTTGAATGCATCAAAATTTGCAAAGTCTGCATTAGCATTTGCGTTCTGTGCTGTTGGTGCCCACAACCAAACAAAACACATAAAACAGAACATGGAATGAGGAGTGACAGCGGAAAGGAAGCAATAATCCTATACGGTGAACGCTTTGGTTAACTTACATCCTTTCAATGTACTCATACAGGTTTGCATCAATGCCGTCTTTTTATAAAAGTGCTTGCAGTTGTTTCTTGTTTCACAAACGCCCTTTGTGAAATAACTAATTTGTGAACCAATTTTTTATTGAATTACAATTTACATAAAACATGATATAACACAAATTTACTTAAAAAAAGGTATTTAGTCCGAAATTACGATGCAGCATGAAGTCATGATGTAACACAATTTGAAATGATACAATGTTGAACAAACAAATCCATTCTAAAAAGAATGTGATGGGAAAACAAACAAATGCACTGTAATACAAATGTAATGCAATGAAAGAATATGTTTAGAATAAATTGAGTGGCCTTGACCTTTATGTTCCTCTTAAAATCTATTAGTGGCTGAATTATTTGAAAATGTTGTGTGACCGTGGCAACACTGTCAGCAAGTGGAGTTCAAACTAATGAGCACCCAAAACACATGGCTTCAGGGATTGCTTAAAGTCAGAGTGAAGTTAAATGTGGTGTGCGAGTGCGCTCGTACCCGAATGGCTGTTGAAATGTGCAAAATTGGCAAAGTTAGCGTTTCCTGCGGAGCCTGTAGATTGTGAGTGCTTCGACACAAAAATGTCTCCACCCAATTCATGGAGTAGATCGAATTTTCGGTCCTGGTACTGTTGATGGAGAAGCTGGGTCCGAGACACGACAGGAGACTGACAAGAAAAAGTACATAAAGAAGTAAAAAAAAACATCACCAAGGAAAATGTTCAGATAAATTTTCCCATATGTCCACCTGGCTAGGTGTGTTCTTGTTGAGCTGTAAACTGGGAACCGACTCCCCCAGTAACGTTTTAAGAGGCCGAACTTCTGGAGTGCTACTGGTGCTGCTCGCAGACGATCCCGAAATGGAGGCGTGAATTGACGCAACCGTCTTCACTTGTTCTGGAGGAACATACCTGTAAAACGATGTACCGTATGGTATGTACACGATCAGAGCCAAATTAATACACACTTCTTTAATGTACAATCATAGGTCTAAACAGAAAAACGTGTCTGAAAATTTTGAAACAGATTTAGATTGTTACATCCCATAAAGTTAATTCTTTCAGCAACAGAAAACACTTTGTTAAAACAGCTCATTTTAAAGCATAACTAAATGTCTAAAAGATCATTTAAAGCACGCATTTACAAATATAGGCTGGATTGTGATGACATTGTGCAACCAGAAAAAGTAATATTTTTGTGATTATAAAGGTTTAAAGCACAAAGTTACTCAAGAGAAATACAGAAGACCTTGGTTGTAAAGGTATTGAAGGGAGTAATGAGTTACTGTAATGTACATTGTGACAGTGTTGTACAGTACACCGTATGCTTCTGGTTCAACACTGACTTACAAATTAGTTCATAATCATATTGTGTTATTATGCATCTAAAAATCTTACAAATCAAACAGGACTGAAACAACTTAACATTTTTCCTTGTTACAATGTTTCTGCCCCTTCTGCACCAGGACAAAACTGAAAAACACTACTAACACTTCGAAATGCCTCTTCCAAACTCATGAATACAGTTAACGGTTATTTAATGTAAATCCTTACCATCGCTTCTTTTCATACTTGTCCTGAAGAAATTCTTTGACTTTCTGAGGCTCTCGGAAATCTGGGATTGTGGAACTTCTGTTGTCATGAAGGCCAAGCCAGATCTGTTTGCATACCTGCAATCATTTAAGAAATAAATCGAATTAAAAAGGTTTGAATCTGGATTTTAAATAATGGTAAATGAATTTGTAATTAGTCGGTTCTTAGTGGGATTACTTAATTACAATGTTAAAACCTTTATAATTTTTTCAGGTTCAATATGTTCAGTATTAAACAGTAATACCAGTTAAGCATTGCTTCAAATATCTTAGATTATTTTATGATATGCAGACGAGACACGGTGATGAGAAGACACGTGACCCCTGAACTGTTATGCACTGACAGTTTTTGATTGTACGAATAGCGTGTGCTGGTCCAAGAGAGGCCTAGTTGTACTCATTCATGATGAAAAAGCCAAAACTGACCAGTGGATCCATTCAGAAGTTGCTTACTAATAAAACAAAAGCGACTTTAATAATAACTTATTTAAGTGTGCCTATTAAAAATCAGTAGGTCTATGACAAAAACATAATTGTATACATTTAAAAACACAAACAAAAAAAAAACATGAAATAAGCAGCTTGAAATAAATGTAAAAGATACACATCAGTCGGCTTGCGTGATGTGACACGCCCGTTGCTCGAAAACAAACAATCTGATGTTCTATTTCCTACTGAAACACAAGACAGCAAAGACTAACCAGGCGGTTCAGTTTAGTCTAAAATAAAACTGTTCTGTTAAGAGAAACGATAAGTTTAGTCAATTTTACTTTACAAATGATCTTCATTTGTATAATCAGACACAGCTCTCTAGCAACAATCTTCCCAGCAGGCAACATCATTTCCAGCTCATCCTCATAAATCAGGCCTCACGAGACTTGGGAAAAATCCCAGGAATGTAGAGTTACAGAGAGTTAGAGCGGAAAAGAAGAATCTCTTGCAAAACACTGAAGACGACCGCGGCGCATTAAAAAAAACACCAAAGTACACGTTTTAATATAATTAATCTTTTTGAAGTCGAGATTAAACTGCACATTTTTTTTTGCATTTTTGGCTAATTATTACACGTACACACCCACACCCACACACACACACAAACAATTGCATTTACTGTATATTCTATAGTAGGATTCCACCATTGAGATGAATACAAAACAATACGTTCCCCCGTTTTAACGCATCTGTAACCTTAGCCTCAAAATCCCACTGCGAAAAAGACTACAAAGTTGTGGGGCCTAGACAAAGGTCCTAAATGCCTGCATAAACGTATATCACTATAAACTATATCGCTCACCTGCCATGACTCGCAGATGGTGCTTTCACACCTGCCTTTTTTAGTTCGATTGAATCGCACCAGAGTTTATTACAAACGGAATTTCTCTGGTAGATTTTAGTGTCAAGCTTTTTGAAGTGAAGTGCAAAGCGCCTTTGCCACGTGCAGCATTAAAATATTTTTTTTTTGCAGCCGTATCCGCGCTACATTCTCGAAATATAAATGTGTGTATATAATAAATGTTTGTCTCAAGCGATCAATACAAACTATATACGAAAGTTTATAGATTAAAATAGGCACAATAAGCCAGCGTAGTTGTCTCCCTTGACAAACAACGGCATGTTGTATATTCGCTTTATTTATTTCCACTGGTTTCACTGAAAATTACCAGCAATTCTGATTAATTGAAAAGCAGTTTAGGAATTATTAATAGGAGACATCTGGCCAATGAGTGACGTGGATGTTGTCACATGACTGAATATTGGTTCTGTTCGAATGAGAGCAAAAAGTGTGGTCGGGGACTGAAATGCCAGAAAAATGCAACAATGTATCATTTATTGCCCTTGGTCCGGACATAATGAACCGAACCACAGGTGTGAAAGCACCAAGACATCGTTTCTAATCCATATGGTTCAATATTAAGTCGGACCACTCTTTGCAGCATTATTAGCCTCAACTCTTCTGGGAAGGCACATTTGTGATATCATAAGTGGATGTTGGGTGAAATCCAGAGCAGTGGGCAGCTTTAAGCCAGGGTTAAGGCAGTCAGTGACTTGCTCAAGGACACTCAGCTGTAGATCCTATGGGACCTGGGACAAACCTTGTTAAAAGCAAAGCTTGGGTAACTCCCAAACACTGGACTACTGCCACAGAGGTATAATTCATCTCCACTGCTCTCGAGTCCAGTGTTGCGCGCTTCACATCAGTGTATCCAAGGCTTGACACTAGACACTCTGTATCACATGGTGATATACGGCTTGGCTGCAGCTGCTTTGCCATGAAAATACACATCTTGAAGCTCTCAGCAGTGGCCATGAAGCTGTTCTTGAGCTAATCTGAAGGCCTCGAGAAGTGTTGTCGAGAAGGGTCTTCAGAAAGTTTGTACTGTACGCCTTGGCATACAACTACCCTTGCAGGCAAATTGCCGGAACGAATTTGCCATCATTTGTCTGTTCACACATGACCACATGCCTCCGGATACACGACAAAGTTGCCGGTAAGGTCTGTATGTGTGAAAGAGGCTTTTAAATTAGTGGCCAACAAATCACATGGCGGAACAAAATAGACAGACACACTCAAACAATGGCCAGTTTAGTGTTTCAAATTCACCAAAATTTATGTTTTGCTAATGCCTCGGGTAGTAAAACGAGAAAAAGCATGTGAAAGTGGGCAGAACATGAAAACCTCAGTCAGGCCTCTAAAATGAAAACGTGTTCTGAAATAATCTTATCACCAAAATTGTTAATCATAAGCTCACAGAAGATCAGACAAAGCAGCAAGCCTGAACAAATGACGACATGATATGACTGACAAAGGCACAATTAATTACCTCATTTGCATGCTTCTGTAGAAATTCTATTTCCTGTTGCGTGAAGGTTGTCATGGAGATGGACTTGACTCTGTGAGGCGGGTTTAAACCACGTCTATAAAAAGAGAGAGAGAGAGAGCAATATTAATGGAAAGGTCAAGAGGTTGATTAAATAAAGAGTTGTAAATCGTTCATTGTGCGAATTGGATTTTCTGCTTCGGCTGTAATTCTTCATTGACGAGATCTAGGACAAGGACGATGTGAGACGACTCGGCACTGGGCCAAGGAAATCCGTGCCGGACAGTTCTAGAATAGGAGATGGCTTAAAGAGCCACAGAAGAAAAAACAACAACACACAAATACACTTTTTAATAATACATGTAAAAAAGAAAAATGTAAAAAAAAAAAAAATATATAAAAAAAAAAATGTGTACACACACACACTATCTATTTGAGTCATCTTTGAGTAGTCAAAATCCTTATTTTTAAAAAAAGAAACACTTTTGCAATTGCCAAATATGTTAAGCTTAAGCAAAGTAACAAAACCCTCTGAGATTAACTCACGGAAACACTCTAGAAATCTCTAGACATAAGAAGCAAACATCCCTAACGTTCAACATTTAAGACTAACACACAAAGCTCTAGCGACTAAAACGGGGACTTGGGATGCAGACTTTATTCAAGACCACATGAACTGTTGAAAAGGGAACAATTGATATAACCAATCATTAATCACTTTCTTTTTAATTGAATCTTTATTTTATTAATGCAATTTTTTCCAATTAAAAATTGCAATAAAATAAAATATTTCCATTACTCCACAGGTTTTGTATTATTAATGTCACAAAAATGTACATATATATTCTGTACATAAAATGACATTACATTAATGCTCCATACCTGCAGACCTACTGTGAAATAATTACATTAAAAGAAAAGTGATAACTTGATGCAGCTACAAAGCCACTTTTCAGATATAGTTATTTTTAAGAAGCCTACCAATGGAAACTTTGGATTTTTAAGTTGATAAATATGAAAGATAAGTTAGATTCATGTAGATTAATATCAATATTACAATGAGACTAATCTCGATTAAAAAATGTACACACATTACCACCCCTCCACACACGTAATTCATGCCATTTATTTATTTATTCTTGTTGAAATGTTTGTTTCCTTCCTGTGTTTAGACTGTTGCAAATTCTCTAGAGTGTTCTCTTCATCTTTCTTGCAGTTGGGTTACGTTCTGAACTGTTACCAATGAGTCAATGAGAACATTTTCAAAGCAATTAAAATATTGCCAGACATAGCGTCTCAGTTGAGAAACAAATGCAAATATCAAAGGACACAGATTCTCTATGTTACATAGACTTTGACTAGAAAAGTCTGCTTTACTACAGTCCAAAACATAAAAAAAAAAACGAAATAAAATAATCACTGTCTTGTTTGATTAGTATAGGATGCAAAACATTCCCCGCCAACATTTCAACCCACCCAATAAACTCACAAAAAAAAAGCAGTAATAGCAAACCATTCAATAAAACTCAGAAAAGCCGTTATCAGAAAAGTGGGATAAATCAAAGACCATCTAAAATGGACTATACCAAAATTATACATAAATATAACTCAAAGTTTTACCCAGCCCCACTACAAACTTTATTCTGCCACGGACACATACATTTCGGAACCTGAACCGATGAAAGAGATATTTAACCCCCTCGCGACACCTGATCCGCACCAGATGTTCAAAGCCGCATTCAGAACTAAAACCCCAAAGCCTGGTGCTGACGTGCTAACACGCCACTTCTTCACTGCAGGCCCCCGTATGTTTGCATATGGTATTGTGAACTCACTGGTAGTTTCCCCTAGAAACAGGTTTCCACCTCTGGGGACGCCACCTGTAACTTCCTCTCCGTGAGTCCAGGCGTTCATCGGCACAAACTGAAGGGCAGGAAAACAAAGGTCTTGGGTAAGACTAGACCTAACTGAATAATTCAGAAGGCCAACTACTGCGATCCAAGAGTTGATCTGCATCGCCGACCATCAAACTTCCAAAACATACACATGATTCTCGAAATAAATGGACTAGAATGAATCAGCAGGACTGACCAACTAACTGGAGTAAGCATATCGGGCGTGACACTTTTTTATGGTTATTGCTGAAGTAACAGAAGAAGTGACTTGATGACTTTCAAACTCCCACTGGATGGACAAGGACAAGTAGAGTGTGATGCCAACCTACGAGACAACAGCACAACACCATTATTAACCCTAGTCTGATGCAAGAGAGACTAAAAATACAACAAGTGCACATGGTCCAATATCGACTGACCAGAATCAACAACCAAAAGGTTTGTATTGCCAAATCAACCTTGAAACACAAAACTCCACCGACAAAAATAACTCGCTTACGGAGTCACCTCAGAAGGAAAGTTAGCCTTAAAGACAAGAACTGGAAAAAAAGCCTTGAAGATATGAAGGCATCTTTTGACAAGTGAGCTGAAGAAACATGGGGTCACGTGGTGAGCAGATCTGTAGGAGGTCCACCTGATTCCCGCGTCACATGTGACTGTCGGCATTTACTCGCCACTCCTCTTCCTTTCTTGAGAAATCACTGTTTCGCTAGAACTTCCCTGAGCAGAAACATCTGACGCAACTTACAGCCAAAACACGTGGATATTTTACCCCTTTTTTATTAAGAAAAAACAACAAACATTTCACAAATCACCCAGGTGCATTGGGAAGAATCCAGGAAAATCAGATAAAATATAAAAATAAAACCTTTAGCTTTTGTATATCCCACAACAGTGTGACATTGTCATCAAAGGAGCAAGTCCACTGTGAGCGACAAACTGAAATACAAATGTATTGAATTATAAGTTATAAATATTATTGACTTATTTATTGAAGTATTTTTCTTCCCTGTAGTTACACAATGGCTAGTGAGTAAATGGCTTTATACAGTAAAAAAACTGCATTCTACAAAAAAATATTTTGTAGATTAAATATCATATATTAATTAAATAATAAACACATGAAATGATATTAAGTATCAGGTAACTATCAAATGCACTTATTTTTTGAAAGACCAACCACATTACAGACTATTTTCTTCGATTTCATCATACAAAATTAAATATAAAATGTAAGCATTAATGCTTATATTTTTTGTACACAAGATAGTTTTCTAGAACTATAATGTAGATCACAAACCAACACACAATGCTGCATGGTTTTGTTATGGACGCAATTACGGTCGTGGTTAATACGAGCAAATGATGTAAGACCCTATATAATATAAAATTTTACGTATAGTCACGTATGGTTACATTTAGTTAAAAACTGTCCAACTCTGTGATTTCCTTGCATTTTTATTGAATCAAAATGAGTTTCGTTCTAGTTTTTCTGACGCATATTCAGAAATTACTGACCAAGGAGGAAAAAAGTATAACCCCATGGGTTGCTGTTATTTATTGAACAGGCCAAAAAAACCCTAGAAAAAATAAAAATCAACATTTTTAATTATTATACGTATATGGATTAATGCAAAACATTAATTACTGGAAAGTAGTTATTCAACTAGAAGAGAATAATATTTACAATACTGATAACAAGAAATAATTATAACACAATGAAAGCATTTTTCTTACAAATCAAAGAGCCAATGTAAATATCTAAATGCATGTAAGAAATAATAATTAGCAGCAATGAAACCAGCAATGTCAATGACTTTTTGACTAATTGCAGTGGAGTCTGGAGAGAAAGAGCCTGGGTCAGAGTGAAAGAGACGTCGTGAGATTAAGTGGAGAAGGCAGAAGAGGGATTGTGGGTAAAAGTGAAATAGGGAGACACGTGGATCCACCCAGCACTGGAATGTGTTTGTTCAGAAATCGATCTGGTCGTAAAAGTAGCAGGAAAACGTTTACCCACAATTCCTCATCAGGAACTATTCCTCGGTCTTCATAGATCATCAACACTTCACATTTATAGAGAAGACATGGAACACACGTCAGTTCAAACCCTACAATTTAATTAAACTCACACACACAAGCAAAAGGAAAATTGAGCCTTGTACTAATACGTCTCTACCGTATTACCATATAAATATATACCATATAAAGCAGGATAAACACAGTGAAAGCGCTGTTGTAAAGCAAGGGTGCAAAGCTGACTCAAGCAAGCGAACAATCTGTACTTCCTGTCCTACGGTTTCCACATCCTATTGCACATGGAGACCAAATGAGGCTGATGCAGCAGAAAGTCAACATTCGTTTCCTGTCCAAACAACGTCAGAGAACTCATGTACAACTCCATGATCAAATTACCAAGTAACTGTAAAATTTCCCTGGAATGTGTCTGACGTGGTGTGACGGACGTGCCATGTCACAATGTGGCGCTGCCTCAGCTAAGGCCTCAGGTTGCAAACTCGTCTTGATTCATCAAGTTCATTATCGGTTTAAAATACAATTCATTTGGTGTTAAACTTTAATGAGCTATGATTCTTTCCAAGCAGAGGAACATCATTCCAGAAAAAAAAATTATTAAACATCAAAATATTTTTTTTAAAAATAAATAAATATTTTAATAATAAAAATACATTAGACCATAAAAAATATACAATAATAAAAAAATATGCTGCAAAAACATGAAATAAACAAATATAAACGTGAGTTATGTAAATGTTACAAATTCTAAAAATATGATTTAGACTTTAGCACTGCATTATGGGAACTGCAGTTTATGTGTAATTGGCACTTAACATTGCCAATAACACCAATAACAACAGCTACATATTAAAGTGTCTCGCGGGTCGGGTATAATTGTACAGCGGGCCGGACGTGACACCAGGGCCTTGAGTTTGCCTCAACCTAAACTCATATGTGCTGTACGTGAATGGTTTATGAATTGAGGTACAAATGCATATGAGAAGTGTAACCTCATATCTAAACTGAGAGGAGAGAGATACACAGCAGATAGGAATCTCTCTTGGTTGTTTGGATTCAAACTGGGAATCGGTGGCACACATCTGAATCCGGGCACGGACAGATCATCTCCCCACGCAAATGCCCTAATTACTTCTCCCACCAAACCACTCATCGATTTGTAGCTTAACACACATTAGCCACTCACTTCTCCCTAAACCAGCTCGCTAAATGACGTGTACACACACATCAGTGTTTAGCTGCAAGCACGAGATTGAGGTAATAACAATATCAAAGTGCTCAGAATTAAACACAAATGTGTGCTAAATGTGAATTAAACTTCCAAAACCACTTTCTTTGTGGTCAGGCCTTTTTATTAAACAATAATTTTTAAAAAAATGTTTACTTACTGATAATATAAAAAAGCAAACAAACATTTTAACCTATTGATTAAAGAATTATAATAATTTATTCATTAAATACTTTAAAACAACATAGATTGCATATTTAATATATTATTACCAGGTCCACACAAATTAATAAACAATAATACATATTTGTATTATAAATTATATAAAAATGCACCAAATAAACAGTTACACAATAGAATGTTAAATTAAAAACAAACCAAATATAAACCCAAACATTCAGACAAACAGGAAAACACACACACAAGATGCGTTTAGATAAGTAAAATAACATTATGGAGAACACAACAACCAATCAGAAGTGAGACTGGATCAGTGTAGTCATGACTGTCGGCTCAGCAGACGCAGAAACCTTCAGAACACTCAGAAAAAGGTCAAACATCACGAGAGACGTCAAGAACATTCGATCGTTTTCTAACCAGGCAAATCGGTATGACTTATTCACAGCACGACACCGTACGTCTGAATTAAAATGGCATTATTTTAGAAGGCACTTTCAACTCTAATCCAAAATCCCCTGCACTCCGCTGTCTGTTACACAACAGATCAAGTGCTGATACAGGACACACTCTACAATTCTCCATCATAAAATATCAACATAGCTACAGTTAAAATTGACAATAATTTGCCATGTATTGCTTTTAAAACATCAAGTCCTTACATTCATTTCAACAGACGCGCAATTGCCAGCATCACCGCGTCAAATGTAAGATACAAAAAAAAAAAAAAAAAAAAAAAAAAAAAAAAACAATCGCAGAAAAAACGGATTCTTCCGCCCAACTAAACACCACCCAACCCTCAACAACGCATTCAAGCTGATTTTAAATCAGTTTCAACTAACTCAGGTACAGAAACAGAGCAGACATGTCACATCCCAGTGAAGATGTGCTCAAGTGATTTGGTTGGTTTCTTCAAATTCGTGAGACATATTCTAATAACCCAGTACAATACATGAACTTAAGCTAAAAAAAAAAACAGACGCCATTTTTGTAGTTTTTCTATGTGCGCTGGGAGCCGTCATTTGACTAGCTGTAATTGTGCTTGTGAAGCAAGATTCAGTGTGCACACATAACATTTACTGCATCTCTGTGTACGTCTGCAATATTGTGCGAGTCTGAAGATCTTTCCCACTCAATTGTTTTAAATCGTTTACACTTATTGTTTACACGTTTTGGGTTTTTATTATTGGGTGTTAAAGTATGTAATACCCCTATGAAAGTGTCCTCAAACTCTTAAAAAAAAAAAAAGTTATGAAGATGTATTGCAAATACCTCAAACGCCACGATATGACCAGTGATGTTTTTACAGTACGACATACGAGCGTTTAATATTAATAGGAACATCCAAAAATTGTTTGCTTATTTGGACCTAAAATGTGCTTAATATGACAGAAGGTGAGACAGACCAAACGCGGTTTCATCAGAATAACAGTTTCCGGCTCTTTCAGAAAAATATCTGACTGATCTGGAATCAGCACAGTGCGAGTAAGAGGCAATCCCAGCGTGTCCTGCGTCTTCTTCCTGGCGAGACATGTTTGGAACATCTCCCTCTCCTGAGTGTCAGAGCTCCTCATACTATCTCTTAGGATGCGCTCTGGGAAAGAAACTAATTTCAGCCACTTGCTGCGTAGGTGCAGTCAACAAGAAACGAATGAAGTGACTTGTTATGCTAGGGTCATTTTGAGGATTTGTTCAAATTCGAATTCAACGAAACCTTCATGAATCACACTTCACTAAAGAGCAGTTACAAGAAGCAGGAGTTACACATTGAGGCGTTGTGAAAGTCAAGTGTCAAGGGCTTATTTTCACTGCACTCAAACTGCTTGATCAGAAAATAGACCATGAACTACACAGGAACGAACTCACGATCCCAACAACATGTTGCATCACCTGCCAAAAGCAAACAGCAGGACGACGAAGCCCAGCAAACCGTTGTCCAGATAGTGAGCCACACGCGTGTCCTCAAACCGTTTGCCATCAGAAGAGCCACTACGATCTGACCACAGCAACCGTCCATCTACTGCTCTGCCTCCCTATCCGTCTCATCCACATGCTATAGAAAGCCTTATCTGATCTCCACGGGCCTCACGGGGCGAGATAAGGCAGCAGCTGGCATTTCAGGGCATGGCTGAATAAAAGACATATGTTAACAGGTAGTTGTTAGATTGACTTAAAAAGCAAGAAGCAGAGCGTTATCCAAACAAGCATCACGTTTTTTTTTTTAACTCGCAAACACACCGACCACTTACTTTAAACCCCCTGAAAATATAACAACACCCTTCATGTTATTGGATCTGACATTGCAGGCTTTACAAAAAACGACACAACAAGAGATGTGGCACGTTGGAGCGCTGACGTCACGTGCTAAATAAAGTCTCGAAACGCTGTCTAGGTAGTGAGCAGACTGGGGTTTGAGACGCCAGCGGTGAGAAATAAAGAGGCTGGCAAGGAGAGAGGGAAGGGTGGCTTACAGGATGCCTGAGCAGGACGTGCACACGAACGAGCCGACGGTCATGTTGGCGTAGGTCGGGCCGCGCTGGTCACAGTCGAAACACTTTCGGTTGGGCGCCAAACTCGTCATTTCCCGGAGCATCTTCAGGTGCTTTTCCTCCTGTTTTCGCTTCGCGCTCGCTGCCATGGCCGGAGCCGCAACTGTACACTGTTGGTCCCTTATAGTGTATAAAATAACAAAAATAATTTCAACGGGCCGGGTAAGAAAAATAGACGGGGAAGTCTGTTCAAAAGCTGGTGTTGGATCGGCGGATGGGGAAAGGAAGACGGAGCGGAGAGCTTCTAAAGGGGCCTCACGTTTCGCGAACAACGGGCGTAAAGCGCCGTAGTGACTGAAGGAGGGTCCTTAAGCGCAGGCACTTTATCGGCCAGCCCGCCCACTCTACGCGCACTCGCTCAACTAGCCCTCCCACTCTCGCCTGCTTTGGGTAGAGCGACGTGCGTGAAGCGCGGACGCAATGGCAAACAGTGAAAGTGTTTATGGGAAAACATGGATCGGCTTATCAAAGGCAATGTTCACGAAAACGTAACAATTCTTCTTAAAATCTCTTTTGGGAATAGTTTGAATGTTCAGTGATGTTTCCCCACTATACTTACAGCGTCTAATAATAATAAAACAAACCCGGTTACAAAGATCTGTAGTTGTAAATATACGTATTGGTAGTACGTAATAAATGATAAACGAAGTATGTTGGAAGGTAAAGTATAACCCATCTACTAAAGAAAAAAATATTCGTGATACGTGTATTAACTATATTTAAATGCGTGCTGATAGTTTCAATGTTAATACACAACATATATACAATAAAAACAAAATACACATCAGCACAATGACCGAAAGTATCTGGAATTAAATAACCGTACATTTAGGAAAAAGTTACACTGGTGACATTATAGTCGTTTACCATGTCTTCTTTGAAAACTCTACTTTATGCTCTTTAAATTAATTTTTTTTTAATCAAGACAGTTCTTGATTATAGTTCTGTCGTCCATTCTTGATTTTTGTTTTGATTACCGGTATATGCGTACAATGACAACGGTTCATACTCGTGGACAAAATACCTTGGGCAAAAGCCAATCATAGTGCTCATTGCACATCACGTGACGACACTCCGAGCGTAAAACCTAGCGTAAACTACGACTTCTTCACTAAACCGTCAAGATCACAGCGCCCTCTTGCGGATCCAGCGCGATCAACACGTAAACAACGAGCACCGTTTTCAGTCCGACTGACCCAATTCCCGGGATTTGCTTTAAACGAGGACACAAATTCAAATATCATCTTTGCTCTTTGATGTGTGAAATTCAGCAATAAAAAATATATGGTTATTTTGCTATGGAAGGTTAACGATTACAAAAAACAATTACATAAGAATAATCAAATACCATTAAGTAAAATCATCAAGCTGAATTTTCAGCCAAGCCCAAGTAAAACATTTAACTCAGATCTTTAGAAACCCAGTTTGACATTTATTTACATAACATAATTAACAAATGATAGGTGTTTATGAACTTATCTCATGGTTTGTTATATAGTCTTTAGGAACACTTTGTCTAACTACTGTACGTATATTAATTCTGAGCCTCACCGTTACCTTACACAATACCAATACTCAGAGACTCTCAGATGACATTTCCCCCCACAGAAAGCTAAGTCAGACACACACCACGTGCTTTGAGACGAGCCAGGCGGTTTATGCACTGCTGAAAGCCTTGGTGCTGGATGTCTTTAGCGGTTTTCTGGGGCTGGTGAAATCCCAAGGTCTGCGGTTCTCAGTGTATCCGTAGAGTTTCCTCAGAGCCACACGTGCCGCTTCCTCTTCTGCCGCTAGAAGCGTCTCTCCTGGTCCTTCCGCAAGCAGCCGCCGTTCACTGAGGCAGAAAAACAGCGACAAGAAAACACACGGAGAACAGCGATGAAAAAAATATGTTGAATGATTACTTACAAAAACTTGTAAGAATTTGATGTTTAAGGAGACCAAAAACAATTCCTTTTAAATATGAACACATTTTACTACAAAATATAAAAAACAATCAATCTTTTCCACAAAATTATGATTATTGCAGGACGAGGATTGCAGGACATAGTTAATCTGTATAGTGCGGTAGAAAATGGATGGAAATGTAAAATTGTAAAAAAAAAAAAAAAAAACATTTCAATCTGTCTATACGCACAGGCAGATAATAATAATTTAAAATGTAATTTTAAAATAAATTATACTAAAAGTGTTGTACCTATAAAGCCCGACAAAATAGAGTGGCAGAACCGTGCTGGCACCGGCCGAGCGGATGAGTCGAGGCTCAGGAAGAGCCATTCCTTTCAGAGTCAGCTCTTTTACTAGCAGACCCATGGGATCAACCACTTTCCACATGTCGAACAGATCTTTCCCTATCAGTTGAGTGACCAGGAAGTCCTGTGCCGACACACAAACACCAGACGGATTAATCAGATTGCACAGAGCTGAGTGAGAGACACAGAGTGTGAGTACCCGGATGAAGAGTCCTGCTCGCACCGGACCGCTGCTCTCCTCCAACGCACCAATCACAGCGAACAAGGTTCCTCGAAGAACGTCGTCTGAAACGGGAAAGGTCCCGCTCATCGCCAACTCCTCCACGGCAAGGTTCCTTGCGATGTGACCCATGACCTCTGTCCCTGTCAGGTGACCTGTGACAGCTGATACACCTTCTTCAGGAAGACTGGGAAAACTGGCCCTACACCAGTCTTCAAGAAAGACCTGTACATGAAGAAACCAAAACACTATGAAGGTGCCATCAAGAATCCCTGATTGTAAAAAAAACAAATTTTAGATTAGCTTCGGCTTGAATGAAAGTGAGACGTGACTAGAAATTAATCCATCAATGGGACGCTCATTCCCAGTAGCTCAGTCAGTAGAGTTCTAGTGTTTAAAACATCATATCATGGGTTGAATTCCCAGGAAAAGCAGGAAGATGCTAATTTGTAAAAATGTGAGGACATGGAAGGCACCTCGTAAAAAAGCATCTGATGTCGCTCCAGATCATTGTGAAAATCATAATTGCAGGTTATTGTACTTTGTTTAATGATGTTATATTGTTTGCTGAAATATTATGTTCTATTCAAATGTTTACAGTGTTTAAATGTAGCAGGGACACAAAAATTAATTTTGTGGAATTAATAAAGTTCTAATCACTCAAATGAAATTTCATTAATCCAATAAACAGCAAATGTAGTTTGCGGAAAGAAGCTTATACACTAAAAAAAATGAACAATTTGAATCCAAAAGTTTTTTGGGTGTACTTATGTAAACGTAAACAACTTCATGTTTTCCATGAGAAACAAACTCGTGAACTGGTCATTGCAAGCATAATGCTCAGCAAACTGTATTGCTTTAGCGTCGAGTCGCCTCACTGTAGTGATGCGCTGTCCGTGTGCACACAGCTCGCTGTTGTCCTTCAGGTTGAGTGTGGTTGTTTCCGGATCTAAGCCCAGGACCCGCCGCCGCTCTGTCTCCGACTGCAGGTAACATGGATTCACAAAGGCCGTCTTCAGCACATCCAGAGAGAAAGTTTCATGCAGCCGGGCACTGAAGGCCTCCACCTCAGCGTGATACTCAAAGTTCGGCTTCTGGGAGCTGAGAAGGAAGCGAGAGAGAGATTATATGCGGTTTATATGCGGTGAAATGATGGAGCCTTTTCCTCACCCGCCACAGAGCTACGGAAAGCTACATATACGATATACAGTCACTTTAAGCTGGTTATTGTCCCTTTAGGCTGTTTATTGGACACTCTAAACAACTTCACTTTACATGGATCACGTGAGTCACTTTTGTACGTTGTTCATTTTTTTTTTGTATTTTTGTATCTTTTTTTGATCTTTATTGTTTTTCCTTGTTTTTATTCATGTTTTTATCCATACCTATCTCTTATCTTTTTTATTGAATCTCTTTCTGGCATGTACCCCCCACCCCATGTTAAATGCTGGACAATTGTAAAATACATTTAATTGCATGTGTATATAAATAAAAATGTGAATTTGATTTTTAGGACAAAATGGTCATTGTTTTAGGAGTACAATTCAAAAGTGCTCCAAAAACAGAGCTAACATTTATTAACCACAGATTTTTGAGACATCTAACCAGGATGTCTAAAAAAACAGTTATTTGTTTATTTATGAATGGGGCTAATAATTTTGTCCTCGTACTTCTCGAAAACGAGAAGAAAGAATGTAAAGAGAAAGAGAGAGAGAGAGAGAGAGAGAGAGAGAGAGAGGAAAGAGAACAAGAGAAACTGAGAAAAATGGAAGGAATGATAGGAAGAGATTACGATAGAAGAACATGGGAATAATGAAAGAGGGCAAAGGGGAATAGGAAACCTTTATCAATGTGTTCTCTCGATTTATCAACAGGAAAGACACAGAGAAAGAGAGAGCGAATGTGTGGTTTGTGGGGGAATAACAAATAAAAAAAAAAAAAGAGAGACAGTAGATTTAGAGATATGCTGGTTAGAGAATGTAAGGAATGGGTAGTAGATGTGGAAAATGTAACACATTGAAGGGAGGATAAAGAGACAAAAAATAACAAGAGAAAGACAGATTAAAAGGGAAAAAAGTAGTGTGTGTGTGTGTGTGTGTGTGTGTGTGTGTGTGTGAGAGCGAGCGAGATAAAAGATCAGAGACTGGGGAAGAGAGAGAGAGAAAGAGCGAGATAGAAGGTCAAGAGAGGAGAAGAGAAAGGAAGAGCATAGACAGGTACATGATTTTTAAACTCAGCTGAGACGTTAACGCCACACGACCGAAGTTAAGTTAAACACGTTATGTTTTTAACGTTAATAGGGGAAAAAGGCAAAATGCGGTGATTTCAGACAATTGGCCTTGACATAAATTTGACTGACCGCGGCTTTGGAGGAGGAGGCCCCTCCATCTTTCTCTTTCTCTCCATGACGAGTGTGTATACTTTCATCCATCTCTTCTTCTCCCTGATGTGTGTCAGCAACACTCCTCTGCACGCACAATGGTTATGCAAACTCAAGCCGATGCGGCTCATGAGAGCCCTGCACGCCGCCATGACACCAAAGACGGGACGCTCCTGCAGCCGGAAATGAACCAGTGAATCAACCTTTCCACAGCGCCACCGCGTGTTAGGAGCCGCAAGGTTAAGATAAAAAAAACATTTATATTAATTCTACATTCTTTTATAGATTAGATTAAGTTTTGGACATAAATTAAAAAACATATATCCATACATACAGCTAAACATTGTATGTATGGATATCTCAAAGAAGGATAATGATGGATTAATTTGAATTTATATAAGATTATATATTTTGTAAATTTGAAAACCAGACTACGGATTGTTATCTTTTACCCCGCACCTTGGAAACCACAGTAATCTTGTGTATATTTATTGCATGTACATACAGTTTTACTATTCGTGAATTATTGTTTTAATATTAAAATGACTGTTATGCAGATTGATTGCAATGTGTATAGAAAGACATCGAGTACAATTAGAGTAAAGAGAATGAATGCAGATAGAAATTGAAAGAACAAACGGCAAGAGTTTGAATAAAGGGAATTGAATAGAGGTGAGTGACCTTAACTTTACATGGATCGCTTGAGTGAGTTTTTTGTATTTTGCTCTTTTTACTGTATTTGTGTCTTTTTTTCATATTCATAGTTGTTCCTTGTTTTTATCCATATTTTATCTTTATTTATTTTGGATTTGGTTGTATTCTTATCTCTTATATTTTTATTGCATTTTTCTCGCATACACCCTCCTCCCCATGTTTAAATGCTGGACGATTGTAAAAAATAAATTTCATTGCATGTTGTACCATGTATAATGTGTATATGAAAATTTAATATTGAATTTTTGTGAAGAGCTGGAAAAAGAGAGAAGGAATGCATTAGGAAATAGAAATGGAACTGACTTTTTTGTTTATGTTTGAATACAGTAAACAAGGTCTTTCCAAAATGCTCTAGTCATAGAGAAACATCTAAAAACATCAGATTTCCATACAATCTTGTTTCAAAACTGAGGCAGACAGGACACTTCTTTGTTGCAGTTTTTAATTTAAATATAAGCCTTTACAATCTCATGGTTGTGTGAGCACAGACCTACACGGATGCAGTTTGTATCGTGTCTGTATTGTTCAGAAACAGATACAAAAGAAGGTTGCAGAAGAATAAACATTGCGTTTAACTGGCCGTTCTGCATACGTAGTAACCAGATGCACACTAAAAACTATAGTTCATCAATGTTTAGACAGTGAAATGTTCATGAAAAACCTAAAATGTACCACAGTTAATAATAAGTACTTGTATTTAATAAGCAACTTTCTCTGAAGCAATTCCATTGGTCGGTGAATAGGATGATGTCGTCTGTCTGGATCTCAACAGACACATGTATAATTGGAGTCCAAATATGTATATGTATTTACATCAAGTCATGCTCGGCTTAACACAAAACAATATAAAAAAAAACATACAAAATACATTTGCATGGGTAACAAAAATATAAACACATTTACAGGAAAACAATCCAAACGTATCCAAACAGAAAGGCTATGTGTCTTTAATGCTCTTGTATTGAAGCTAAATACACTTGTGAGAAATTGTGGCTAGTTGTAGACCAGAGGATTCTAGTAAACTGCTCTATGTTTCTGTCACATTAGCGACGAAGCCAAACCCAGCTGTTGATTAGCCAGAAGGCGACAGTGATGGAATACATGATCATCTCTCTTTTGGCTTTCTCTTTGTTTTCCTCCTCTAGGAGCTGCAAACGCCGATTCAGCTTCACAATCTGTAATTAGTAAGAACCGTACAATAATAATAAGCCACTGCATCCCTCCATCTCCTTGTTTTCAGAAGTAGCTGTAGCTCAACCAGTGGGTTCAAATCCCAGAAAAGTAATTAGGTTGAAACGAATAGGTTGAAATGTAGAAGAGTAAGACTATGATCAGTGCTATACGGTTTTAAATGTTATTGTTATTTTTTGGCTGTCATCAGAAATGATGTGTGTCACAAACTATGCCATTCTGAATGACTTGTGTCATGGATGATGTGTGTCCGGAACAATGGTATCAGGAAAGAGGTTGGTCATGAATGATGTCATCAGGAATTAAGTGTGTCATGAATGATGTCATCAGGAATGATTGGTCATGAATGATGTCATCAGGAATTAAGTGTGTCATTAATGATGTCATCAGGAATGAGGTGTCATGAATGATGTCATCGGGAAAGAAGTGTGTCACAAATTATGTCATCAGTAATTATACCATCAGAAACATGTTTTGTGTCAGGAATGTCTATAATGGTACGAGTCAAATCATGTGAACACCTAATATGCGTATTGTGATTGATGCGTGTCTTGAACGATGTCATCACAAATAATCACAATCTGATTACCTAATGTAATCAGGATTATTCATGATGCACAATACTAGTTCAGCACAAATGATGCATGTCATGATGTCATCATAAATATTTATCTGACATGATACTAATGTGATGGACTGAATATTTCCAAATAACTAAATAAACCTCCACTCAAAGTAGAATAAAATAGACCAAAAAAAGACTCTTTACTCTTGTCTGGGAATCACTTGACATACACATATTTCATATCAAAATAAGGTTTGCTATGTTAAAAACCAACACCACCCGGTGACTTCCTGTAAAATGAACGTGGTTTAAGCTATGACACAAACGTACCTGTCTGCGTAGAGAAGTAGCATCTACAAGAGCCACGTCGTCTGATCCTCCCTCTAGACTAGAGTCCATCGTGGCCAGAGCAAACCTGTCCGAAACATCAGCAGGTCATAAGATAACACCTGTGACCGTAATGAGTGTTTAGAGCGTAAACAGCGTGAGACAAACCGGTGAGAGAAAGGATGAGAGGAGTTACCTGGTGTCATGCTGGGGGTTAGAGAGGGTGGAAGCCCCTCGGAGTGATGGCTTGCTGAGAAGTGGATATGAAGAAAGTGAGGGAAAAGAAAGACAAAAGAAGACACACACAGACAGACAAACGACTTGAAAAAGACACAATGCCTCCTGAAGTTTGCCTTATAGTTTAGTGACACAGACATCGTGTTTTCTAATCAACTGTAGAAGTTTCACAGCGTTTCCGAAATAATTTATATAAAATGTAATTGCTACCACCAATATTTTAGAGGTAAGTTGATAAATGACTTGATCAAAAGCCGTCGGTTTAATAAACATGTTGGCAAGTCCTTTTAATTTAATCCACAAATATTTACTGCACCGATGCATTAAATTCTAAAAAAAAAAAAAAAAAAAAAAAAAAAAAAAAATCAAGGGCCCTTTTTTAATTTAAGCGTTCAAAAAACAAAGGCAAGTACCAAAAATTATTAAAAGTACATTATTTTCAGGAAAGCAGTGGTTTCTAATATCAAATAGGTGAATCACACAAACTACAGAGTTTTGTTCCTTTGGAACATTTGATTAAGTAATTGAATTAAATGAATACATTTAGTGAACAATGCATTTAAACTCCTTAATCGTACAAAAGCTTAAAAATTATTTTTAATATTTTAGATTTATTAAAAATGAAAATGTCTGATTTTACATTTATTTTTATTTCATTCCTTGATATTGTAATTATACTGAACATTATTTGACTGCCACACATTTTTCACTACTTCAGATGATCAGAATACAGATATGGATGGAAAGGAGCAAAGCAAAATTGAAGATGTCAAGAGAAACGATTGAATGCATTGCCAAAGCAAAAAAAAAATCCAGAGAAAAAAAAATGTCCAAATCAGGAAGTTGAGGATGAAAGTGGAACTAATGAAAGCAGCACATCCACATCCAGCGCCAAACAACAGCAAATTGCCCACCTAAAAAGCTGCTTTTAAAGTCAAACAATCTTTGTGTTGGTTGACCGTGCTTTCATTACAAATCATTTAAATGTTCTGGATTACAGTGTCGATTGAAGGTGAAAAGCAGGTATAAAAGCCTCACGTATCACACTTTATCAGTCAGGGCGAATTTTCTTTAAACATCAAGTCATTATCAGAGTGACACAGATGATTGGCTGTCGAGGACTTTGTGCTGACATTTGGACACTCAGACATTTGATTAGTGACTCACTGAAGCAATAGCTAAATTAGCCAAAAGTAGGTCTCTGGGAAAGCATTAGGGGTCTGGTGTCAAAGGTCACCTGCGCTGGTTTTCGTCCAGGACCTCCAGGACCTGCTGGTAGGCCCGGCGTGTGGTGGACTGGATGAAGGAAAAGACGCTGCGGGCACTGAAGAGGTTAAAGCCGTCCTCGGAGCCACCGAGAGGAACCATAGTGCGCAGTGCAGCAGGGGGGGAGGGAGTCACACTGACCGTATCACAGAGAAAAAGAAGCAAAAAAAAAGTAGCATAGGAAGTGAGTGAGAAACGACAGAATAGAGTTAAAAGACGGAGGGACAAAAATGAGACTCTAAAAGAGTAAAGACTTTCGAGAGAGAAAAGAAAGATTTAACTTTAGTGGCCAGAGGGACATATCAGAAAAGCAAAAACCTCGTCCTTAATGTAAAAAGCTAACGGAACCTTAGACCAACACCACCAGAGTCCAACACCAAAAACAACTACAAGCCTCGACAGTGGATATGAAGTGACAATGATGCATCTAACTAATGATCAGGCTGTTTAATGAACCGTAGAAATCATTTAGTCTAATCCGTCCAGACACACGTCAACTGGTAAAAACCTAATCCTGAAAGCAGTTTCTCAAAATTTGGCATACAAGCATCTACAGTGTTTGATTGAGAGTATGTGAGTCTATAAAAGTACATACAGTAGACTGAACAAAAAATAAATAACACTAATAAACACTTTTGCTTTTGCTCTCGTTTTTAACTCAAAGATATGAAACATTTCCAATACACACAAAATCTCAAATATCAATCTCAAATATTATTTCTGTCAATCTGTGATGGTGAGCACTTCATATTTGCACTAACAACTTTACAGTTGTGCCCTAAACTGGCCACAATAAAAGCATACTTGGAAACTTTCCCCAAGTCTGTATCTTGCAAATCGAATGTGCATTGACCAATCAGTGTTACGCCAGAAACATTACCATGGCCCGTGCACACGATGCCTGTTTGTTTTAACCAAGGAAGACTACAGTTCAATGCTTCGTGGATCAAAATGTGTTTGTTCAGACAAATTTTCTACGAAACTTGCTGTAAAAGAAATGTTTTATTTGGGCATTTTTGAGTTAACTATTTTGGTTTCACTTAAAGTGAATTTAGGACAGAAAGTACTTTTGGATAATGGTAAGTAAAAAAAAACATAAAAAATAGAAGTTACAAATAGTGACGCCCTGCGTATGCATGGTTTCACAAACGACTGGTAAATCTGAGCAAAAACAAAGGTTGAGGTGTAGTGAATGGTTTGTTTGTCTTGCTTAAGCACACCACAGTATATGAACTCTGCGTTCGGTAGAGTTCAGTAGAGTGGAAATGATCTGTGGCTCAGTCATGTAAAACTTTACATTGCAACTGAAGGTTATTTTGTTCTCCTTGTCTGACAGGTATGACTGTGTCACAGAGCTGCAGGGCTTCAGACATTACAGAGTGACCAGAAAACAATCATGCATGGTTCTAACGGGTCAGCATCAACTAAGGAAGGGAGAAAGAACATGAGGAGAAAAGGAAAAGGATGTGGAGAGGGTGAATGGGAACTTGGTGTGTGT
>CM051503.1:2992059-3003963 GCA_028031935.1 Paedocypris micromegethes | reverse complement strand
GTGTGTGTGTGTGTGTGTCGAGTCACTCACATGGAATCATTTCTAGTGAGCTGACTGTTGTGGTGGACGCCGATGTTCTCGCTGACTGATCGCTCCCTGCGTATCTTGCTTTGTGCACTGGCCTGTGTGGAAGAACGCACGAAATATGAGTCAACACATTTCTGTGAAGAATCTCTAGAAATCTGATAATCCCCACTTCTTCGTTTCGGTGAGCGGTGGAGTTCGCCTGCTCCATTTCCAGAAAGTCAAGGGGCCGTTCGTTGAGTGTGAGGACTCGAGGAGGGGTCTTAAGCGACAGCGTGGACTCTAATGGTGTGGACTGGATGAGGTCTAGATCTCTGGGTCTAGGAAACTGCATGTCGTCAGTGTCTCCTAGAAGAATTAAAACAAGCATTTTATCCACAGTGCATAAGGTCCACATCAAAAATACTTCAGGCTTTTCCTGGAATTCTAACCCAAAGAGTTGGTGTGAGTAAGAAAAGCATATGGGACATCTGTCTGCATTTGCACAGTATTCGTTCAGCCTCAGCAAAAAATTCAGTCATTAAAATTTGGAAAATGTATCTCTCGTGTTGTACCTGCCACTATGATCCTTTCAGGAACCTGCATTATAGTGGCGTGTCGAGCCTCCTGATCCGGATGCTCCTGGCTCTCGGAGCCAAAAGAAGCCACTTTGAGCTGTTCGGGAATTCGCATCCTCTGACTGATGCCCTCTGTGTATTCCAGTTCATAATGGATGCGGTTCATCTCTGCTATCTCGGCTGTGGGAGAGGGGAAAGCTGCTCCGTTCATCTGCACAGAAATTTGGATTGAGAGAAATGTATGATGAGAAGAAGAAATGAAAGTAAAGAATACTTTTGGTTAACAATCAACTTGAATCTTAAATTAAGAGTATCACTTTTAAATTTTAGTATCACTATCCATATTTGAAAATGTTCTATTGAAAACAAATCATCAGAATCTCACTAGTTGATCATATGATCAAGTTATTTCAGGAAGCAAATGTCACTGCAGTAAATCCAATTAAAGAGATTTCTCAGTGTTTGCGCACACTCACATAAACACAAACAAATAGTTGCACACATTTACAAAAGCAACACAAAGACATTAATATTAATTTCAATAGGTTACATTTAGTATTACCTATATGCTAAATAAAGAGCAGTGGTTATGTATGTTTGTTAGCAAAACAATCAATACAAGGATTTGATGTTTAAATTATCTTGACTGTTCTACTAAAATTAGTTCAGTTCAGTGTTTAGAATTTAGAATTCAGGGCCCAGTGTTCAATGACAGCCAATGAAAACAACAAAATATAATCATCACGTGAACTCATACCTTCGCCGTTAAAAATTCCGCCGACGATAAATTAATCAAGTTTAATCGGAAAGAATGAAGATAGATCCCGATTAATGTGCTAATAATTTAGAAGAAGAGAATCTTCCGCCATAGAGTCAGAGCGGGACCACAGCCGTGGGAAGCCGGCGGCCACTGCTCAGGACTGAAAGATAGAGGCAAAACGACGGGTTTTCAAAATAAAAGTCTCTTTATTGACTAAATAAACCCAAACGCACTTTTAGCAGGGTAAGTTCGTATCGGCAGCCTGACCATTGACACCATGTTTTCGGATACGTTAGTCTGGTCATGTGTTTTAAACGTAAGCATAAATATGAATATTAGAACTTTTAAACAATACAATTGTACGTGAAACCATTACATTTATTTCTTGGAATTGTTAACGTAAAACTTATCATGATTATTTAATACCATCACCAAACTTTAATGCTAGAATGTGATTCACAGACTTGTTTGGGGGTAACAACAGCTGAAGTTCACAGCGTGGGGTCTTGTCCCCCCCGTGCCCCCTAGTGGCGGCATCAGAGGGAAGAGCTCCGTCGTCCAGTCCGTGTCAGCTTGCGTTCACTTGAGTGCAACCGCTCCGGGACTCAAGTATGCCTCACTGTTTATGTGAACTCCACGAACAACTTTAATGCTTACAGAACAGAGTTACCGGTGCAGAATCTCTGTACGATGAACTGATCGGACCCTAGAAGCGCACCGCTGGCCCCCTGAAGAGGTTTTCTGCGTGGATGCTGTGAACGATGTGCTGCTCCGTGGCGCTTCTGCTCTGTTGTGTGATCGTGTCTGTGAACGGCGCTACATTGCTTGACCTGCAGCCCGACATGTGAGTCACTTTCATTCGAACTTTTGCCTGTTTCTCGTTAGTTTTGTTCTGTGGAAACAAAGAAACCAAGCATGTTTGTAATATTTTTCCATCCATCCATCCATCCATCCATCCATCCATCCATCCATCCATCCATCCATCCATCCATCCATCCATCCACCCATCCATGCATCCATCCATCCATCCATCCATCTATCTGTTTGTCTGTGTAGTTTTTTTGTATTTGCTTGGCTGTCTGTATGTATGTCTCATTGTTTGTTTATCTGTCTGTCTGACTTTCTTATTTTGTCTGTCTGCCAGTCAATGTGTATACAACATTCCACCCATCCACACACCCACCCACCCATGCATCCATCCATCCACCCATCCATCCATCCATCCATCCATCCATCCATCCATCCATCCATCCATCCATCTATTGGTCCATTTGTCCATTCATCCAAATGGTCAGCATTCACAAAAAATGTTTTTAAACACAATAAAATCAGTTGTTCAATTTGTTCAACGTTTGGTATTTTTTTTACAAACTACTTCTGAGAGGAACACATTTTGTAGCTAAAACAGTCATTCGACTTTTGTCTTAACCTTTTTTTGTTTTGATGTGTGTCTTGGCTTGCTCCCTGTAGTACACATAGTTTGCAAATGCTTTGGCAATGTACAGTAGAATGTGATTTGGCTTAAATACTGTGAGATTGAAACAGGGGCTCCACATGTGCAACTGTGGCCCCTTGCTGAGTCTTTGACACACGGACTCCGGGGCCCATCCTGTGTGTGACTGTGCAGTTTTTCAAGAACCTTCTAATTAACTCAGGATGTGCTGAATTAAGCCCAGATGCTCATAGGAAGCAACCTGAGAGAGAACAAGAGCGTCTCATGCAGAGCAAAGACTTGACACACACAGTCTGTGAAATCTAAATAAAGAGTTTTAAGAGCCAGACTGTCAAAGACAGATTAGAACAAATCATTCTACAGTAGTCCCTGTTTATTTATGGCCCTTAAATTCATGCTCAGCACTTCTCTATATCGAATTATCCATGAAGTGTACAAGATTTTGGATGAACATCAGCATCCTTTAAATCAAGTGATGTGTCCTGTCAGTACTTTATGCACATCGGAACATAGGAACTAGCCTGAAAATTAGGTATTTTGGGTTTGTAGAGAAGTGAAAGCAGACTGTAAAGCTACAGTTACACATCTATCAATTTTTGTGAACCGATTTCGAGGTCAAATGAAGCAGGAGCCAATTCCAGCAACTCTGGTCCTGAAGGTGCTACACACCCTTTATTGGCAGCAAACCAATTATAGAGCAGGACAAAGACACACATACACTCACGCTCCATCTGCAATTTGTTCAACTCCATCACACATGCTTTGGACTGTGGGAGATTCCTGAAGAAACCAACACAAGCTAAAATAAATATTATATGTAAAATAACTTTATCTTAATTTTTTAAAGTCTTTCAATAAACAGAATACCTGTAATTTGCTTAGGTAAACACATGTTGAGAGTGTAACTCTTTATTATAATACAAATTCAAATACAAACTTCAATACATACAATTTAATGTTAAGTTTAATTTTTAGGTTGGAAAGGATTTTATACAGTTCGGTCAACACACGTACAATTGCTTATTTGATCAGTATTGCACTGATAAGTCGTTTCTCTGGTATTAAATTCACTTTTCATTTCAGGTTTCAAGTCTAAATTAAATTTAGTAATAATTGACTCTAAATGCTTGAACTTTAACTTAGTGATTTAATAAAGAGCACACTCATTGTAGTATTCAGTTCTCGTTTCTCCTAGCTCACAAGTTGTGCTGTTTTTAATGGTAAAATAAGACTTGGTTCTGTTTTTACAGTATGATTTGACACCAGTCCATCAATTGTTCATGTGTTTCTCTTTCCAGGCCGAATGTGTGTGAGGAGCAGGAGACGTCTGTGGTGGGTGTGAAGCAGCCATGCGTTCAGGCCTTCACCCGTATGGTGAAAGTGTGGCGGCAGGGCTGCTCTTCTCCGCGCTGGTGCCAGGGTTTTGAGAGAAGGTGAACACTGGGATTTTTTCTCTTTAAACCAGTTTCCTCAGCTTGATTTAACACGGTTGCTCTCTAATGGTGCAATGGGTTTCTTACAAAAGCAGAAATCTGTTAGACAGCTAGACAGACAGACAGACACAAGAGAATAAATAAACAAATATACTGTGTATATAGATTTTAAATAACTTTGTTCTGTTGAAAAGTAAAACATTAATTCACTCTATTCTTTAAGGATAGGACATTTCAAGCACACTGTCTATCAAAAAAAACATGTTTTTTTTTTTTTTAGATATGCAGACATACAGACAGACAGACAGACAGACAGATAGATAGACAGACAAACATACAGATGGACGGACCACGGACTGATAGATAGATAGATAGATAGATAGATAGATAGATAGATAGATAGATAGATAGATAGATAGATAGATAGATAGATAGATAGATAGATAGGTACGGTAGATAGATAGATAGATAGATCTGGTTTAAAAAGTATGTGACTTTCTACTACACCAAACATACATTGGTTCACTTACTTACTTCCTTCAGGACTGGATATTACACCGTCTATAAGCAGATCTACACAATGCAGAAACACACGCTTTACAGATGCTGCTCTGGATGGATGCGGAGGGCTGAGGAACCAGGCTGTCTGCACAGTGAGTGTCACCGCAGTGTTTCAGCTGCGCTCCGTTGTTCACCCTGTCGTTGCTTTGGCCCGCAGGAGTGTGTTCGGCGGGAACATGCTTGAATGGTGGGAAATGTTCTGAGACCAGCAATCGGGTGTGTCAGTGTCCTGGAGGGTTCGAGGGAACACGCTGCCAGTACGGTGAGTGAGTGTGTGTGTGTGTGTGTGTGTGTGTGTGTGTGTGTGTGTGTGTGTGTGAATTCTGTTATTCAGTTTTAATGTTCATCATAGAGACTGAAACATTTGCTTTGCTTGTTGCTTTGGATATTTTAACTATAGTTTATAATGATGTTTACTATATTCCTAATGCATTTTTAAATCTTTGAAAATGTATTAAATATACATTTCTATTAACCTAAAATAGAAAAAATACTCTGATTTTGGAATAATACAACAAGTAATATTTCATATGTTGGGATATTAAGACATAATATTATTTTTTTTTGGGGTGTTATTATGGAACTAGTATTCAAATCAAAAGCAATAATTGTGACTTAATCATCTTTTTATTGCAAGCATTATGATCTTTTTATACTTAGTCAAACTTTCAGTTTTTTTTTTTTATTGTTTTAACATTAGTTTTTTTTTTTTTGTGAGTTGTGGATGCTCAGATAAAACTGAGCACATTTAATTAATCCAAGTCTCTTCTCACAGTATGTTGATGTAGGTTTAACTAGGATTGACCAGAAATATTGTCTCGCCCTTCATCTTTTTGCTGTTTTCTTGTTTTTCTCGCACTCTGTGTTAATGTGAGGACAGCGGAATTTGTTTTCTCAGACAAACGTGACTTCAGACTCTTACATTGTGCCTTGTTTCTGCCTCTCCTGGTTTGTTTTGTCAGTGTTTGAAGGGTCTTCTCACTTCAAGGTGTAGAATGAGGCCGAATGAATGCGTGCTCTGTGCTTCTGTTGTGTTCATTTAACCAGCAGGAAAGAATACAGGGGGATGAAGCAGATTAGTTTGCATTAAACAGGAAATCTTGCTGGATTGGAAGAAGTCGAATCAACATCACTTAATCACGGCCAATCCGATGAACTTGGCTGTAATGGGGTTTTGTGCTTCTTGATTTACCTCCTCATCTGACAGTCAACCTCTATTTAGATCTTCTTAAAACATTCTCAGCATTTCTTTATGTTCAGGGTAGTTGTGTTGTGATGTAGCAGAGATTCCTGCAGCACGTGAAAGTTGATGGCTATTCAGTCTGGCGGTATATGACAGCACTGAAAAATGCCTTTACCGAGTCAATCTGCTATATGGATTAGGATAGTATGAGAGAATGTTTTTTCAGGACTTGGTTTCTAAAGATACATCACTGCCACTTCAGCTCAACAGAGCCCTATTCTTTGACCGGTTTGCTGATTTTAATGCACACTGGTCCGGAAAAAAAGTGAAGGTGACAAAAGGGAGATGGAGAGAACGAGTGTAATAGAGGGGGAGTAAGGGAGTGAGAGAGCTGAGAAGAGGAAATGAAAGAGAGACAGTGAGAGCAAGAGAGAGAACTGGGAGAGGGGAGACAGAGAGTGAAAGGAGAGAGTGAGAGGGGAGACAGAAAGTGAAAGGGTTAGACAGAGAGAGAGAAAGAAAGAGAGAGAGAGGGAGAGAGAGAGAGAAAGAGAGAGAGAGAGGGAGGGAGGAAGAAACAGGATGGTGTAGAACCTGAACCTTGTGACTATGAAGAGAGCGGGAGACCAAAGCAGAATAAAGTGAGGGAGACAGAAAAGTGTAGTTGCAAGGAAACACAAAAATTCTGAGAGATAGATTTTAAAAAAGAGAGCGAGAAAGAGTGCTGTGTAAATACAGTGAAGGAAAGAGTCAACAGAGAGAGAGAGAGAGAGAGAGAGAGAGAGACTGAGAGAGAGAGACGGAGAATAAAGAAAAAGAGGGGGCAGAATCACGGATAGGTAGATAGAGAGAAAAAAACATGTGAAAACATGAGAAATTGAAATTTTCTTAGAATTATTACCCTATGAAACTTTGTAAATGCAATGAAATTGCATAATTTTAAACTCGTTTCCTTTTCTTTTCTTTCTTTTTTCTTTTTTTTTTTTTTTACAAAAAAGTAAAATCTATAAATGTAAAAACAAACAGTTAAAAAAAAACCATAAAAAGAAGAGAACATGTCCGTGATGTATTTATATAGTGCGTTTATGTTACTTTTAAAGGCCTATTTTTGCCTTGGTACTTGACATGGGGTCATTCTGTCAAACGTCCCACTGTGTTTTGCATACACAGACTGAGTCATAAATTAACTTAAAGTTAAAATGCTTCCTTTGAATTTAGCGGAGAGAGAGGGAGAGAGAGAGAGAGAGAGAAAGAGAGAGAGAGAGAGACATAGAAACAGATAAATACAGCTGCAATCCGCAATATGGGGGGCTGAAACTTTACGTATTGTTTGGTATTTTTAAAACAAGTGGAGCCTTTTGATTAGAATGTTTAAAATTTTGATTACTCTGTTACTTACTCTGACTATTCAACACAGTTTAACTTTATATGGCTGAACCGATAGGGGTCACGCCCTTGGGGCCGAACCCCTAATAAACAAACAAAAAAACGTAAAAACATTAAGAGATAGACAGCTAAATAATGATGAATAAACAAACATATAGTTTTGACGAATAAACAAAACAAATCTCTGGGAGACGGTTATACAAACAAACAGATAGACAGGAAGACGAATAGACATAGAAACGGACAGCTGTGAGTTGAAGTGTGGATTAGACAGATGTGCCTGGAAATACTGGAAAAATCCAAGCTGCTGTCAGACAGATGTGAACAACATTGGTGACACAGAGAAGTTGTGATGGATGAAGAGCAAAACAGTTGCTGAAGGAAACAGAGCTTACCGCTTAAAACATGCAATTTGTGGATTTACTTAATGGGAAATTATGGCAACTATGTAATTTCCATGATGTTTGGGAGAGACTCATGGGAAATGCCCTTTATAACTTGGGACATCACTGTAATTGCAGGATTGTGTGTGTGTGTGTGTGTGTGTGTGTGTGTGTGTGTGTGTGTGTGTGTCCAAGCTTACTGTGTATATGTGCTTCTCTGTGTGTGAGTTTGTGAGAGATTTTTATTGTGTTTGTTGTTTTGTGTGTACTGTGTGTGTATAGTTCTCTCTCCTGGAGGATTTCCTTTGCTTTCACTGCTCTTGTTTGCTTGGTGCTGCAGTAAAGAGTTACAACCCCATGAAGGTTCCTGACACAACATTCTTGCACTGAATTCCTCATGTGCTTTTAGAGTTCCAGAGTTTCAGATCCCCTTGTTGTTGATTTAAGAAAATGTTTCCTAATTTTATTATTATCTATATTAAGTATTAATTGTTTTGTTTTAGTTTACCAACAGTAGGCCTGAGGTGTGACACACTCTGGATTGATGGTCATTCGCAAAATGCCTTTTTATGTTCTATTGTAATATTCTAAGCCAGATTGTGCAGATGTGGCTTAATGGCCAGGAAGTTGGACTCAAATCTTCACGTTCGAATCCCGCACCAGCAGGTTCTTGACCCAGTCTTCTCAATGGAAACCACAGCTTAAGAATGCCCACTGCTCTGTGTGTGTGTGTGTTTCTCTTCTTTGTGTGTAATTATACACAAATTCAGAGCACTATTTAATAGCATGGTTTGAAACGCACAAGGCAATTTTTTTTTTATTATTTTTACTTTTGGAAAAGAATATTAACTTATCTAGGGTGGATTTGTTGCTCGAGGAATGGTATTTTTGTTTACATGACATGGACTCTCTCTGTACATTTAGTGAGTGTTTAGAAAGTCTCTTCTGAATCTGTGTAAGACTTTAACAACGGAAACGGAAATTCGGTCCGGGGGGTTTGAGAGAAATATTACTCAGCCGATGAAAAGTGAGACCTGGTGGATGAGTGTGTTTACACGGAGACTGGAATTGTGTCGCTGGAGGCTTCAATTCATAAGACAATGAACTTTCATATAGCAGTGTGTTGAAATAGAAGAGAGTCTTAAATAAGAAGAAATAGAATATTTATGAATTGATGGAGAGAACATTCTTTCAAAAAGCAGACTTTGACATTATGTTTCAAATCTGTAAATACCTTTTTGTTGGTTTCGTGAGCGCTCTGTGTAATGCATTAGGCAGGATTCCTCTCCAAAGGGACAGGGGATATTCCTGAGACCCCCAGACATCTTCAATGATTTTACCATGTTTGAGGAAAAAAAGAAGACAGTGAATTAGATTTAGTATCGATATTTTTGTTAATTTAAATGTGCTCTCTGAGAGAAATTGTTCCATGTAAGCAGTGATGTTTGTGAGCAAAGTCACACTTTTACCAATTCATACTTAATGTGAGAAATATGTTTGGGTTTTGTAATTATTTTAAGAAGCTTAGTCTACACGTAGATGTTTAAAGGAATGATACTGTGTTGCCTTAGAAACCAAGTGTGGGTGTGGCCTGTATTTTCACTATGGCGACCCATCCTTGGTTTCCAAGGCTTCACAGGAAATCAAAAGTTTTTTTTTTCTAGGTATAGATTTTGAAAAAGAAAAACAACAAAAAAAAAACTATCTAATTATGAAGGAACATTTGCTAAATATTACCATGATCATAACACGTATGTGTGTCAATGTGACAGCATGTTGTTTTCTTGAATAGCTTATATTTATGACTTTCATTCTAAACAGCAGGAATGTCATTTAGCATATACAAATGTTATCTGTGAAATATTGTAGTGATTGGCAAACTATGCATAATTGGTAATTAAAAATATAATATAATAATATAGGTACGTAGTTATTATTTAGACTTTTAAATTCTAAATTAAATCATAAAATCAATGATTTATCAATGATAAGGTTCCAAACCCAAAGATAAAACAAATGTAATTTTTTTTAAACTAAATGTAACATTTTTTTTGTTTTGACAACAGATGCTACATAGTTACACTGCTGCTTGTTCCCTCAGACATTAATGAGTGTGTGCGCGAAAACGGAGGATGTGAGGGCACGTGCTGTAATACTCTGGGCAGTTATATCTGTCGGTGTCCTGAGGGCAGGAAACTTGGAGCTGATGGGAAGTCTTGTCAAGGTGAGTGTAAAAATACACACATTATTGATTCTAATACTCAACCTTCAATCTTTATTCAGAGTAAAAATATTGATTGTGCTTTCACAAGTATTAGTAGAACATTGGACTCTATTGATTCAATTTCCTCACTGTAGGTTTAGGGTTTTTGTTCTTAAATTAACTGATATAGTTATTATACGGTGTCTCTGTGGGTTTGCTTTTATAAAACCCTCGTCACGTTCGACCTGTGTTGAGGATGTTTCACTGAAGTGAATGTGCTGTGTCAGCAGCATCTGTTGGTCTCAGCTGTTGGTCACTGAACAGAAACAGGTGAAAGGACAGGTGTGTTTCTTCTTCAGCAGATTGTGAATTTGCACATTTTTCATGCACATACTTTTGTGTTCTTTTACTTTTTTTGTATTGTTGTAAATACATTAAATAGATCAGTGATGCCCAACCTACAGCCTGCGGATGTAACATATGGCCTGCTATTTTAGTTCTGTATTTACAAACTTACTTTGTGGTTTTAGTGTATTTAGAAGAAGGTGTGATGACTGTCCGCTAATATTAGAATAACTGTCAATCTGAGACGACCTTCAAACGTCTCTAAAAAACAATATTCTACCAAAGTCGTGAACCGTCACATACTTTTTGATAGTGATGTTATTTGTTACTTTTTCACTTTTCAGCAGTTATAATACATTTTTGTATATGTTGTGGATTGCAAAATGTACAGCTTGAATTTGAAACATTTCCAATAAAACATAAAGGTATTAAAAAAAATGAAAGTAAAAATGTAAACTTGACCTGTAGCTAAAAGCTTCTCCATTCTAACACATCGATAAATTTTGTTCTAAAAACAAACATCTGTTAAAGATGTCAAGAAATGGAGATAAAACACAGTTAGTCACCATTAATCTCTATTATATAAGCACATTCCTTTTTGTGACAGTTCGACGTTATATATGACACACGCAAACCTTGACCTGACTTTTTTCTTCAGATCTTCAGCTGCTGCAAAAGATTCTTGAGCTTGAAATGTTTTTCATGCTTAAAATGACAATGTTGGTGAAGCTCTATTTGGTTTTGGCTTGAAACGGGTTTATCATTAGAACAGTCGTGGTTCAGTCATGAACAGTCAATTATCACTACATATTTTGCATGTACATAGATATATACACCTGAATATTTTTTGTTTTTGTCTTTCACACAGATATAGATGAGTGTGAGGAGATGAACGGTGGCTGTCAGCAGACATGCGTGAACATACTTGGCTCGTACCGATGCGAGTGTAATGAGGGATTTCGAATGCACTCAGATGCTCGCACATGCATAGGTGAGATCTTGCCATAAACGAATGTGATGCTTGTGGTGAGTTTAGTGTGTTACGGGTAATGCATTCTGGGTAGATTACACAGCCGTAATCTTGTTTGACTGAAATCTGGACCTTTTTTGTTCAACCAGACTTTCTGAGCGTTCTGACCAGACATGGAAATGTCAATCAATTCTACATCTGTAACCGGCTGCGTCTGCTTTATATTTTGAAATGTTGACCATAAAAATGTCTAATATTTAACTGAAGTATGATATTCACTAATCAGATTTAAAAGTCTGAACCAGATCAACACCTTATTACCCCATAAGCCCTTGCACGGGGGCAGAAGATTAAGACTTTTACTTTGTGATATTGAAAGGACACAGGAGCTCAATTCCTTAACTAGAACAATGACCCAATCAATCAAAATGATTATTTTAGCTCTATGTTTGGGAAAGGAAAAATTCTATTTGAACTTTACATTGTGTGTGTGTGTGTGTGTGTGTGTGTGTTTCAGCAGTGAACTCGTGCTCGGTGAAGAACGGAGGCTGTGAGCATCGCTGTATTGACCTCGGAAAAGAACAGTACAAGTGCGAGTGCCGGAAAGATCACCAGCTGCAGAGAGACGGCAAGCACTGCGAGTGTA
>CM051503.1:2864559-2987059 GCA_028031935.1 Paedocypris micromegethes | reverse complement strand
GCTTGTAGAGTGTGAGGAAGGTGTCTACGGTGACGGCTGTAGCGAGAGATGCGTCTGTGCGGATGGTGAGTCATGTGACCCTAAAACTGGAGCGTGTCAGAAGAACTGCACTGCTGGAGACCCCAAGGAGAAATGTCAGCCGGGTAATATGCACATTATTATACACATGTGTACACCTTACATGTGTGTGCAATTGAAATGAGTTGCAATTACTTGCCATTGCTCTTGTAAAGTTAGACTTGGATTGAATCATATTCTATTCGTCACATTTAACACAGTGCGTCAATTGTGGTCAAGTTTTCTGTCTCAGTGGCGCACTCTAGTGGCATTTTATGGCCAGTGCGTCTGATATCTTGACATGACTGGAATACTGTATATCTCTCAAAAGAACAAATAAGGGGTCCTACCTCATAAGGGTTTTTGATTTACAATATGTTTTCAAACACTATATATATATATTATAGTGAGACTTTTCGACCCAGGACGTTTGGCCCCCGGGGCTTTGGACCCGGACGATTGATCCTTAGGACGATTGATCCTTAGGACGATTGGACACTCGGATGGTTAGACCCGAGTTTCGTCACGCGGCTTATTAAGAATCATATCTTCGGCCGTGTGAGCTAGACATTTGGGAGGCGGCTCCTTTGCATTTACTCCAGCGAAGAAGCATAACTTTGCCCCGATTCGAGCGCCTTTGTCCCGCAAAGAAGCACTTATAACGGTGGATTGACCGGCGCCGCGGCTTATTAAAATTCATATCTTCATGCCCGTGCGAGCTAGAAATTTGACAGGCGTGAGTAAAAACCCATTCGGACCGTATTTCGTTTTCGCGACGATTTTCATCCACGGGATCGCACGTAATCGGTCCTGATCGGCCCGCGGCTTCAGTTCATGCAGGGCGCGCAGCCGCTTTGCTTAAACAGCTTTCCAAATTGCCGATACTTGTTTATCCCATAAGCGTGTGGTGAAATACACAAAGCATGCTAAAGAACAGTCCAAACAACAAGAGATATATTAACACATTTTTTCTGTTTCAAATGTACTCATGAGCTTGTCAAATTTTGAAACTCGGGTCTAATCGTCACGGGTCTAACCATCCTAGTGTCCAATAGTCCTAAGGATCAATCGTCCGGGTCGAAACCCCCCTAAATCATATATATATATATATATATATATATATATATATATATATATATATATAAATGCATTTATTTAACATTAAAGATCCATAAAACTTTCTTTTATTTGTAAAGTAAAACTTCTCAAACATTCATATCATTAGATATGATGATTGAGCCTCACTATAACTATTCTATTTCAGACAACAAACCAGAGTAACAATGAATCTTTTGTATTTCATGCTTTTTCAACAGCCATTTATTTAGTAACAGCTTAACAACTATTACTTTTATTATGTTATTTTATAAGTACTATGTGTTTTGTTATGATAACATTTATTTATTTACCTCTGTGAAAGAATGGTTGCTCCAATAAATGAATAAATGAATTGAATTGAATTGAGTTTTTACATAAACTTAATTCGTCATGACACTCCTCAAGAAAATGAACCCAGACATTTGCATCATTTAAAATATCATTGAAATTGGTCTGACAATATCTGACGTGTATTTTTCCCCGCGTGACCAGCATTATTATGTGGCTCAGGCTGTTTGTTTCCTGAACATTTAAATACATTGTAATTCCATCGATCCTTTCTCATGCAAACATGTCTTTGTAGTTTGTGAGGCAGGTTTTTGGGGCGTTGGTTGTGGCCGAGCTTGTCAGTGTGGCAGTAATGCAGTAAGATGTATGGCCAGCAGTGGGCTCTGTGTCTGCTCGGCTGGATACACTGGAGATCAATGTGAAAAAAGTAAGTTAGATTTTTTTAATTATTTTTCATTGTCATTTATGACAATTGTTTCACTTTTGCAAATCAAATGAATTAAAATGAATAAAAAAACTGTATATCTATACCTCTACAATGAATCAGTTCATATGTACACTTGATAAGTACCATGTAATAAAAATGTTTTGCTGCCCTCTTCTGGTAATACAATCGGACTACAACCAGTCTTTAAAAAACTTAATACATAACATAGTTTGTAAAAAATAGGTCATGAAAATGTTTATCTAGATTTAATTATAGAATAAAAAACAATTAGCCTGATATTTGAATGATTTATGATTTTTTAATCAGGATGTTCGGTAGGTTACACCTTCCTCTACATTATAACTGTTTCTTTTACTCACATTTGACAAATACGTTCTCAAAAATCAATTAATTGATTAACTTCCTCTGACAAAACCAGACTGTGAAGAGATGCCATGGCTTTAGAGATGCTGATCACGGCTAGGCTTTATTCTCGAGGCTTGTTGTATATTTAGAGAGAGATGCTTGACTTGTCGACGGAGAACGATATCTGGTGGTTGGTGTGAGCGAGTGACAGACAGACACACCCTGCTGGAGTCATGACAGCGTCCTGCTCTTAATGAGACGGCCACATCCAGCTGCTGGACTTTATGAGGAAACCACAATGCGCAGACACACAGCGCCAAACATAGAAGCCCAATCCTATCTATGGTTGCAAAAGACGAAAAGAACCCACCAGATGTGGAGCACACATAGGAGATGTTAGTCCATGCTATATTAGAGTGTTTTCAGCTAAAGAAACCATACATGAGCCACAGTTTTACTACATTCTCAAATTAAAGCTAAATAAAATCGAATTTTATAGGAGAGGTGTGGTATAGCTTTTTTAAGTGATCAGACTTGTGATTTGCGCCTGAATAACTGTTAAAATAAAAGTGTATAAATGCCAGAAGCAAGTCTTAAAAACTGAATTATCAATTAAAAGACTTGGGAAGTAAACAACTACACAGAAGCCTAACAATCCACGAGCAGAACAAAACCAAAATATCATCACCATCTTTGAAACATGAAACATATAAATGCCACATAGACCACACATCATTTTTTTATGATTCATTTTACTTACTGAATCAGACTGACAGATAGATCCTTCCAGTTCTAAAGCGATTTCTACACATTATGGTGACAGCTTTACATTCAACTATACTGTAATTTCCTTGCTTCTACTCGTTATACAGCCAACTGTCAGCTATTTAAAAAAACATGGCGTAACAACTCAGTCAAGAAGTTAGAGAAGATAGTCCACTAGGGAGAAAGGTTGGCGAATCCTGTCGCGAATAGTGTGGAAATAACAGTGTTCAGAACCAATTGCTACAGACTTTTAAACTTCAATTGGCCATCAGAACATCCTAGAGCTTCATGAATTGGGCTTCTATGGACTAGTTGCTGCATCTAAGTCTATCGATGCAAAGTGCTTCTATCGAGACAATTTCATGCTCCCTTTTTTAGGAAGTTCGGAGCTGCCTCATCCTCTTTTAATCTGACTGGAAATTAGTAGTAAAGCAAGGTCTGTAAAGACAGGAATGACAGAGTCTAGTGTCGATGGGCTTCTCTGGCCTGCACAGAGTCCTGACCTTCTGCTGGAAAACGTCTCGTCCATCATCACTGTGATGTATCTCATATGTGCTTCTGGAAGAATGATCATTTTAACACACTCTCAAAAGCACACTCTCGCAAAAAAATCCCACAAAATGCCTAAAAACTTTCTGTGCAAGGCGCAATACAAAGGAAAAGGTGCATTTTAATGTGAAAAAATATTAAGAAATACATGCTTAATAACATTAAGAAATAACAGTGCACCTTATAATTGGGTGCTCCTTATAGTCCAAAAATACGGCAAATCTTTAAAAATGCATTTAGTGCCAACAAACTAAATATCTTCAAGTGTTATTTTTGCAAAAGATCATATAACGGTTCATTCCAGTACTTCCCATAAAGATCAGAAAATCTGATCTACTCCAATTCTGGTATATAATACGTTAAGAACATCCGAACTGTCTAACTTCAGATGTGTCAGCAAAGGAATTTCTTCGCCAGCACTGTGGTTATAGATTTACATAAAAATTCTAGTTTTTGGTTTCTGCTTGTCTTGTTCATTTATAGATTTCAACTTGAATAAATCAGAACTTGATTCTTGAAGTATTCTGTTGACCCTGTTGGGACATTTTCTGCTCAGTAGTTCTTCATGATGCAGCCTGCAGTTCCGCTCATGTTCCACAGGCTCAGATTTCTGTCGTGCTTTTATTCATGCCAGCCGAACCTGAGACACACACACACACACACACACGCATGCATGTGGCAGAATTTTATCTTTATCATCACTCTCCATCTCCAATGGAGCTGGCTGTGAAATTCATTTTTGCCATTCGAAGCGTCTCCCGCGGTACACACTCACGCTCTTGAGTCAGATTGAGGAGACAGAAGACAGATCTCTCGCTATTGCCCGCGTCTGTGTGCCATATGGGGCCGAATGGATGTCTCGACTTTTATTTAGAGAGACTTGGATTTCAAGCAGGAGCCTCACAATATCTATCTATTTATCTGTCTGTCTATCTGTCTGTCTGTCTGTCTGTCTAATGGAAGTAGTGACTGAAACTGTCAAATCAGATCTGCATCAATCTGTTTCAGAAAGTCCTGAGTTATACGGCTTTACTGTAGCAGTGTTGCCTCTCGGGTTGCCTATCCATATGAGATCACTCTAACTTTGGATAAAGAAGTCCCAATTTTTGCGGTTTCAGTAGTCAGACCTAAACTTCTTACAGGCCAGAACCTACAGTTGCTTCCAACAGCAAGAAGATCAGGCTGCTATTTCCAGTGCCAGTCTAAGATGGTGTCTGCTTCTGTTACATGTTTCAACTCAACCAGCAGTCCTGGTTGTGGTACAACCTTCAACTTAGGTCCCTGAGAGCAGTCCATGCTCCCAAGAAGCCTTCAGTGGAGAATGGCGATATGATCCCTTTTTCAGGCTTCAATGTGTCACCCTATCCCTTTTTCTTAGTCACGTTATTCGAGTCGCCACACACAGAGACTTTGGCCCATTCTTGGCCCCACCATCAGCTGCAGTATGCCTCAAATACTGTGTACCTTCTACAAGACCGTCTGAAGTGCTTGATCAATGGTGTTGCCAGATAGACAAATATCCACAGATTGTATTTCCTTGGGTTGATATTGGGTCTGCCCTAGAATCCAACTCCGTATTTTTGAGTGACAGCAGAAGAATGTTCAACATTATGACCCACTATACTTGGAAGAGTTCTGTACTCGAATTTGTCTCTCTCAGACTTTTCTACAGACACATCTGTCGCATATATCTTTTTCAGACATGTTTGGCTGACAGACACCTGATTTGGTACTGCTTACAGGACCATCTGTACATCTACACTGCAAAAAATGCAAATGAAAAAAAATAAGAAAATAAAAAAAACATGACGAGTAAAAATGACCTAAACAAAGTAAAATGTTCTGCCAATGGGGAGAGACATTTTTACTTGGTAAGACAGCTTGAAACAAGTTCATTGTGTCAATTTCTTTAGTTTTCAAGAAATATTCTTGTATATCAGACACAATTTCATCAAAGTTTTTGAAAACTTTGACTTTTGACGAAGACTTCCGCACCTGAGGAAGACGAAAGTCTCCGTCTAAACATGTAAGGTACGTCTATTGACAAAACAATTCTCAATCGTGTCTAATAAAATAATCTTTCTTGAAAAGAGCTTGAAACAAGTTCTATTTTCTTAAAACACGCTAATTAATCTTTCCCTCCTAATTCTAAGCTAGTTAACTAAACGAAATGTATTGTTTAATTTCAAGATGTTTTGGCTTGTCAATAATTTAGGAATTGGCATTTGGGAAAGAATTGGAAACTTTACGACTGCAGATTCCTGATTGACTTCAACCAGCAAGATATCTTTCAAGAGTTAATACTTATGCCTTTGAATGGGTTATCTGAAGTTTTACTATGAGGCCAGCAATTTCAAATTTTCAGAAGGCACAGAAGCAATGTCCCGTGCCTTCTTCCAGAAAACGAAGAGTTGTACTGAAGAAGTGACCAAGATGTTTTACTATATACATTCAGAAAACAAACTAAAGATAGGCCTTATTTTCAAGCATTTTTGAGCATTGATTATCAGCACAAGACCACTGGTGGTCCATTTTTGCATACACGCAAAAAGAAAATTGGCTCAGCAAGTGCTCTGGTTTGCGGAAGTGTCTGTGTGTCTTGCACGTTTGTTGTGGTGAGGATGTGCTGCACATGTGGTGAATGAGATCACCCAGTTAGCATTGATGAGAGCCATTTATCTGCTGAGCTTTCAGTAGGTAATGAGACATGAAGAAGACGAAGGCGTCCACGAGGATTCTAGTAATGCAGTGACCTAATTATATTCCAATCAGAGCACCGGTGTCCTGTCAACTTTTTGGGAATGATGATTCAGGAATACGTACGCTCATTATAACTCTTCTTCTTCTTCTTCATAGGATGTCCCGTAGGCTTTTATGGGCAGGACTGCCTGCAGATGTGCCAGTGCGGGAATGAGGCCCAGTGTCACCACATCACAGGCGCTTGCCGCTGTGCCCCTGGTTGGGCACCGCCACAATGCATCTTGGGTAAGTTGCCAACATCATTAAAATGGGGTGTGATGGAGGCTCATCTCCGGGTGAAGGCCGCATCCTCACACAAAAATAACCCAAGAATAAAGCTCGCACTAATGCAGTTTATCAGCTCAAAGACACTTTGGTTTTAAAGGGTGTCTGTTTGGGGAAGGTCTGCGTTTGGTTAGGCCGAGCTGCAGGCAGATTAAAAGCAGGTTGTAATTGACCTTGGATTCTTGGAGAAATGTCTTGTGTTTACTGTGGAAGGATTTTTTTAAAGAGCAATCAGTGTGCCTCTGTGTGAGGATTTTATTGGGGAAAAGATGCTTATTTTGTTGGGAGTTCTGTGGAATATTGGTGTAGTGCCATCCATGCAATCTCCAGTCTTTGGTTTAATAGATCAGGGGTCCTATAAAGATTTATCTCTCAGTCTGTTTCACTCTCCCTCTCTTTTTAATGAAGTGAGGTTTGTGTTAAAGATTCCTCTCTCAGAAGTTTTATTTTTACATCTTGCTTTCCCATGACATGTTGAGGTTATCCTGACTCTGATGAAACCTTGTTCGGTGATGTTGTTAAAATATTTGTGGCCTCAACATAATGGAAATCTTTTGTAGTCTTTTTGTGTTTTTTAAAAGTTCTGGCCAAACAAAAAATCGTTGAGGGAAGTGTATACGTATTTATCTCTACCTTCCATATTGTAGTTAGTTTAGAAATCATTAGTGCTTTTACACACAGGCAACGTGTGTGCATGTGCGTGTGTGTCTGTGTGTTTGTTTTAGAGGTGGGCATAGATTACTTTTAATCTAGATTAATCTCACAGTAATATTGGAAATCATCTACATCAGGGGTGTCAAACATACGGCCCGCGGGCCGGAACCGGTTCGATCAGGCCCGCCGAATTGTTTGGAAAAAAAATGGAAAAAAAAAAAAAAATTTTCCATCGGAGTAGAACGCTGCATCACTGAGACGGACAGAATCTTGTTAAGAACGGAAAACAGGTGTTATCCGCTAGATATCCGCTACAACCTCATTAATCAAAATGTTCCAAACGGAGAAAGATAGATAAAGAGTGTAAATGCAAACATTATTTAAGGCTTAAATACTGTTTGCATTTAAATATTGCATGTTTCATTTATGAAGTTTACGAATGTGACTTTCTTCATTGCACATTTAATATCACTCTCCTTAGTTTGTAAGGTGTATGCAGGGATTTAATTTATATTTTATATAAGTGGTTTAAAATTCAGTTCTTTAAAAGCCTCAAGTGCAATACTATATTTTTCATTACCAATTTAAGTTGTGTGCCTTTGTACAATCAGTGGGATAAGTTGCAATGCCTAAATGTGAATGATAAAGGTAAATTGCACATTTGTAAGGAATTATGAGGAAATTCTTGGAATGTTTTGTAAAAGCATAGTTCAGTAAAATTCAATATGTTCCTAATGTTCTTGTGCTTCTTTACACCAAAACAAAGAAAATACATGATTTTTTTTATATTTAATGCAGAGTATGGTATAATTTTAATGGTCCGGCCCGCCTGACATCTCCTTAGGTCGTATGTGGCCCGCTATGAGAAATGAGTTTGACACCCCTGATCTACATTAATATTTAATCATAGCATATCAACATTTTCTTCATTAACAAAGGAATGGTTTGCGTTTAGCTGGCACTTTAGACTGAAAGAAATTTCAAGTGGAAAAAACTTTGGTCTTGTCATATTTGAAGTCTTCTTAAAAATAATTTTATCCAAAACAAATCTGGTAAATCACATGTCGTCTCCTGCGAGTGGTGAGTCTTCTTAGATTGGAGGGAAGATCCTCTCCCGTCTCCCAGGGGAGATGTTACCAACATGTCTCACTGGGAGGAGGTCCAGAGGAAGACCCAGGACATGCTGGAGAGATGGAGACTTCTCTAAGATCCCCCAGACGAGCTAGAGAAGGTGGCGAGAGGAAGTCTGGAGATTTCTGCTATGGTTTCTACAGTTTTTATCTTGCTTTTGATGAGAAGATTGGTGCATCAGTATTTACCCTTAAGAATTCTGACTTTTTATTTCTGAATTGCAACTGTGTTAAAATTGTGTTACGGTTCTGTTACGGATGGCAGTCGGTGTGGAGCAGGAAAGCCACAGTTCATAATGAAGTCAAAAATACATTTAAATACAAAACTGCAAAACGGAACAGAGTAGTGAACTGCTGACAGACATATGAGAGAACATTGGTGATGACTTTAGTACACCACCAAAGAGACAGGTGAAAAAATGAGACAGGTGAAACCAATGAAACGTGACTACAAACACAGGAAATGACAGAACACAGGGAATCCTGGGCTATGTAGTCCACAGACAAGGTTACAGTCTCTCTGTTAAATGATTGCTTTTAGACTTCATGCTTTTTTTTTTTACCTGCTCTAAATCTCGATATCACAATTATTTGTGTTTTTCTTCATACATGTACCAGTCTGTCCAGAGGGCACCTATGGCCAAAACTGCAGTGAGTCATGTGTTTGCCACAACGGAGGGTCATGTGACCCAGTCAATGGGCAATGCAGGTGTTCACCCGGGTGGACGGGGTCTGGATGTCAACAGAGTGAGATCATCTAAACTGTATTTTAGCAACAATAACACACACATCAGTACACCCACTGACCTTGTAATGTCCCTGAGCCCATCCAAAACGTCTTTGACTTTGACATCCGTTTTTTTCCCTCTCTCTCTCTCTCTCTCTCTCTCTCTCACAAACACACACACACACCCAGTCTGCTTTATTTGGCTGTAGTTAGAAAGATGTAAGTGATTATGGTGATTTATAGCAAGAAGTTTATAAGCACTGATAGTCGTGATTCACATGTCATCACACAAATGACTGTATTCTGTCTCCATTATCTACGGGAATGTTCACATGGGTCAGCGCGACTCCCCGGAGTCTCTCGCTCATTTCCCTCTCGTTCTGTGTGTGGTGTACTAAGGCTGTGCACCTGGCTGGTATGGCAGGAACTGTGAGCAGAGATGCATCTGCCCAGGGGGAGTGGCCTGTGATCATGTGACCGGCAGATGTGGCTGCCCTGCAGGGTTTACTGGGAACAGCTGTGAGACCAGTAAGTACTTTGCCTTCAATAGCATTATAATTACAGTCAGTGTCTTTTGAAACACCCCAGGCCATAAGTCGATTCTTTATAAAATCAAAGCCTTTTTATATTTTACAGACCAGGTGCTAGAATACATTATTTATATTATGCATTTAAATTGTATATGAACTTTTTTAATCTTATTTATTGTGAACTGCTGGGTACACAATACGCATTGTTCTAACACATTTTGTGTATTTTGTGTTCATTTATGTAGTATTATTATAAAGAAAAGTACCTTTTTATTGAAATAATGTGAGTTTGTCAATATGAGCACTAGGGGCCATTTTGAAATTGTGCTCTACCTACAGTGAAGTTAAACTTACAGTAAACTTCCATGTTACACACACACACACACACACACACACACACACTCACGTCGTGATGTGAACACACGCAACAATAATCTAAAAGGTTTACTAAAATTAGAGATTAAAAAATTAATTATAATTAATAATAAAATAAAATAAAATTACCGTTGACATACAATAAAAGTAGACTTGAATAACTATTTAGACTAGCTCAGCAAGATCTATCAAGATGGTGTCAGGCAGCACAGCAACACATAAAGACTCTTAGTCTCTCTTTTTAGCCATTCTTGCCACTCTTTTCTTTCTTTTTTTATTCCCCCACCTCAACTTTTACCATTAACAAACCCCTTTTCCCGCTCTCTCTTTTCTTTGCTCTTTTGCCTCTTACTCTCTCTCTCTCTCTCTGTCTCTCTCTCTCTCTCTCTCTCTCTCTCTCTCTCTCTCTCTCTCTCCCTTTCAATTCCCTGTGGATGTCAGACATCTGATAAAGGTTAGTGCTGAGTTGCCAACTCAAACAGGAGGCTTTGTTTTTGTCTGTGTAAGCATAAGGAGTCTGGAACAGACTAACACACACACACACACACACACACACACGCACACACACACACACACACACACACACACACACAAACACTCTCAGCTTATCTAGTGTGCATCGCCAATAAATACACCCTCAGACACAATATACATACACAAAAACCTACTTTTCAAAGTCTAGTGTTTATCATGTGACATTTAAATGTTTTTTTTTCTGGTTTTGCTATGGCGACAAATCTGCAAAATGTGTATCTATGCTTGTCATTGCTACTCACACCAGTGCCTGGTTCAGATCAGGTTGTGCATATTTGACTGGCATGTAATAAAATAACTGTGTTTCCTGTTGTATCATATCTACTTCCTGTCTGAGACTGGAATGTCTAGACATCTACACATTTCTGTCTTTTATCAGTTGTGATTGTGTTTTATCACTGCTTGTAATATTCTGTCTGTGCATCAGTGTGTCCACAAGGCAGCTTCGGCCGAAACTGTTCCCAGACCTGCACATGCTCTGGAGGTCCAGTTACATGCCACTACATTACTGGCAAATGCTCCTGTCTACCTGGATACCACGGCGCCCGCTGTCAGCTCAGTAAGCCAATAGCATCATTTCTGTTCTCTCACAAACAATATCCAATCCAGTTCATTGCAACTTTAGCTTTTGCTTTTTTTCATTTGTGATAACTGTAGGTGATAGTGCTTGAATTTGTTACATTTCATTGTGTTTTTTATGTGCTCAATGTGCTGAAAGAAACAGCAACAAAGAATCAAACAAAAATTAAAATGTAATGATAATCAGAATTTCTTGAGCAATAAAACAAAAAGCAAAATACAAAAGCAAACTAATATAATATTAGTTGTAACTAATAAACACTGTAATATTAGTTGTAAATGTATTTTTGTGTATGGATAAATATATTATTTTGATATATGATCATAGTTGTACCCTGTTTATATCACAGTCATGCTGTACATACAAATACACACAATCATTTTCTTGTACTAGCACTTTCAATTTCTGCACTTTCTACACATGTTTATACTGTACATGAACTGTATAGGTGCTGTATATCTATACATACATACATACATGACAGGATGTCATGACGGCACCTATGGCTCCTCTCGTAAAAAGGGTGTGGATGTAGCAATGGAGGACAGTGTGACTTCAGGATTGGCACTTGGATCTGCTACCAGGGATATTTAGGAGCCACTTGCAACATGAGAAAGAACTTAAGATGTTAACTAATCAGAGTCTACACAGTAATGACCATGATTTCACCTGTCATAAGAACCCATGGATTCAGTTTTATTTAAGGCATTTTAGTCAATCTTAACATATCGGCTGAAGTCGGGACAGATCATCATTATACTGTAAAACATTATTCATACACATGTTTTAATCTGGGTGACACAATCGCATGCACAACTCTTCACAAAAAAACCCCAACCTGTCCTTGAACCTGGATCTTAAATAATGTCAAGCATAAACAATATCTATTTTCAATCTCTTTTACTACTTATGTACAATTTGAAAAGAGCAACTTTTCTAATGGAATAGCACAGTACTAAAAGTGAAAAACGAAAACCATATAGTACTTTATGATGGTGCAGAGGGGTGTATTGTTTTCTCACTCAGAATTGTTTTCCCCTATGTTTGCATGAGCTTAATTTCCTCAAACTGTTATGCAATTGGGTCCAATATTCTGGGGACTGTAAATTACCATGTAAAAATGTGTGTTGTTATAAATCTCTTCTTGTGACTTCATTTTCATTGACCTACTAAAAGTGAAAATGTTGTTTAAAATGATCCAATGAGTCCAATTTGAATACAATCAACCCAAGTTAAGCTGTTTCTTTTTTAAATGTTTTATACTATTAATTTATTCTTGTTTGTTGTGTGTCAGCTTGTCCGGCGGGACGATTCGGGCCGGACTGCGCTCAGGTCTGTCTGTGTGCTGAAGGAGGACAGTGTCACCCGGAGAACGGTTCCTGCAGCTGTGGGCCGGGCCGAACCGGGTCGCTCTGTAACCAAGGTGCTTGTTTTCATCCAAATTTTCCCATCTCTCACCTCCGAAAGTCACACTCACAAGTCTTCACGTCATCGCTCATCATGCGATGACATCACAAAGCAAACATCACTGGGAATCTCACTCCCATCTCCTTGAGTTTGTTTAGAACAATTTACAAACAGATTTCTCCTGTTTCCTCCGTGGGAGAATTTAATCTCAGCGCCTGCTTTCTGAAAGCACAGAAGCGGTAGATCAGATTCCCAATCTCTGGGTTTCATCGCTCGTCAGCGGGACCAGAGCACAACGGGACTTTCCAGGAGGGATTTTCATGGCTTCTTTGGAAAATGACGTTCCTCGTGTTTGAATGTTTTCATACGGCTCTAAGTAGCGGCTTCTTCGTGTTCCGTGTCGCCGGTGCTGGCGAGGAAACAAATAAATAAGCAAAGCGAATCAAAGCAAGCGGCTTATTGTTTTCCCAATCTAAATTACCCAAAGAAACATGATTGCGCTTTTACTGCGCTGCCAAATCGGACACGTTTTGCCAATGCACTAATGATCCAGCGCTTAAGTAAACTTGTGTATGTGTCCCAGCACATGTTTGTTATAGGAGAATCGCATGTGCTGGTCTTTAAATGCTTTCTGAGGGATGGGAGGCCCTGCGCTAATTGTGGTAATTGAGAAATGGGGAGATTGTTTAGAATCCAGAATGGTCCTGCTGATGCTGGAAGTTTCCATCTGGTGCCGGACGAAGAGATAAAACGATGAGGTGTTTCACTGGAGGCCAAGTCTGCTGAATGTTTCCCTTGTTAAAACAACACACACTCCGGCCTGTACACACTGGTAGTCTCGAACACGACATTGACGTGGTTGTGTTTCAGATGAGGATTCATTGTTGTTTCCATGCGGTTTGTTCTGCTGAAATGAAGACAAAACAGACAAAACCACTGAAATAAATCGCTTGTGTTTGGATTTGTAGTGATGAATGGTTGTCTTTCCCGCAGCTTGCCAGAGGGGGCGCTACGGCCTTCAGTGCCGGCACATCTGTGAGTGTGCAAACGGAGCAGTGTGTGACCCAGTGAATGGCAAGTGTAAATGTGGACTGGGCTGGACCGGGCCATACTGTGAAACTGGTAAACTAATACATAAGTCATTGACTGTTTTCATTTTGAATATTAAAGATGGCTGACGTGTTCTTGTGAATTAGCTTGTGAGCCAGGTTGGTATGGCCAGAACTGCGAGCTTCAATGTGCTTGTCGCTATAATGGAACATGCGATCGGTTCACGGGATGCTGCTCTTGTCCTTCAGGATATTATGGGCCTTCCTGCCAACACCGTGAGTTACTATCGAGAAACATAATCATCTGCTGAATTATTGCAGGAGGACAAAAAAAAAAAATGTTGTTATAAATGATAATGTCAGTAAAGATGCAATAATATAAAACTCATTACAATTTACATTTTCCTACATGACTGTATTCAATTGTTGTATTTGTCATTTTGGTGATCTTGGGGTTGAATTGTAAAACCTCAATTGATTATTGTATTTTGTGTTTTTTTTTTGTAACTTCAAACTAATTTAACGTGAGACCATTTTATTGAAGGCAATTTATTTTTTTTTTTTTAACTTTTATGTGATTCTAGAATGCCCTCCTGACTTTTTTGGTCATCTCTGTGCCCGGTCATGTGACTGTATGCATGCGCACCATTGCGATCATGTGACTGGACAGTGTGCCTGTTCTGATGGCTACCAAGGTGACCGGTGTGAACATCGTAAGTACACTTGTAAAAGTTGTGTGTCTTTTTAAAATGAAAGCAATTTCAGCATCACTTTGTGGAGCGTTATGTATAATGAGGAGTCTGAATTTCCAGGCTGTGACTCTGGACATTTTGGGCGAGATTGTGCAGAGATATGTGAGTGTGATGGAGCTCCTTGTGATCCAGTCGACGGACACTGTCTCTGTCCTGCTGGGAAAACCGGAAAACATTGTGAGAAAGGTAACCAAGTTCAAATTTGTTATTGAAAGCCATATATTTCTTTATTTTTTAGTTGCCATATACAACCATAAACAGTACAGTAATTACAATCTGGTTCAGGAATTGGAGTTTGAGAATTTTCCCTTTAGTGTGAGTGAGAGTGTACATATGTGTGTGTCTCCCACTCTATGATTGGTTGTCCACCAATCCAGGGTGTTTCACCTTCAAAGTTGCTGTGATTGGCTCCAGCTTCCCATAACTCAGAAATGAAACAGCAATTCAAAAATCAGATGGATAATCTGATCACATGTATTAATTAATTATTTCATTAATAGTGCAACAATAAATAATTAATTAATAATGCAACAATAAACATAAAGAAACATTGAGATAATCAAAGACACACAAATAGACACAGAAATACAATTTAATACACATTTATTTGTGCTTAAAATACTACTAAAATGCACACAGACCATATAACATGCAGTATATACAGTACATATTATATAAACACACCATCATCAACACAAAATTTCTACTATTTAAAAAAATACACACAATAACACTCACACACACACAGACAATAATATATATTTTTATTTTAACTTTTAACTTTGAATTGTCAGTGAACTAGAAGATAGTGTACAATGAGCAAGCCAAAGGTGACAATGGTAAGAAAACAAAACTGGACAAAAAGAAAAAGAAACCACAAGTGTGACACTGGAACATTTCACCTCTGAATCCTTAGCATGTGAGTCTGGGCTTTATGGCCCGGGTTGTTCTTTCTCCTGCCTCTGTGAACATGGAGGACAGTGTGACTCGCGAACGGGCCAATACTCATGTCATAATCCCTGGACCGGACCTACTTGTGAAGAGTGTTTGTAGATGGGATTAACAGTGAAGTAATTCATGTTCTTAAGTAGCTGAAAGGTTTGAGAGACGATCTCACAAGATTAACACACAATGGCATTTCTCTCTGAGGGAAAGGTTCTGTGTTGCTGATGCACTGGTGTTGTGTAGAACAGTGGAGATGCTCTACTTTATTGACTTTTTAAAGAGTTTTTTTTAATCAAACAGCAATCATAGAGAACATTACCATAACTGTTTAAACACAACTTGTGTATTATTTATAAAGATGTTTCCACCTGCATTTAATTTTGAAAATGCAAAGTTATTCCTTAGTAAAACTCAAGACTTTCTTGTGTGCTCTCAGGTACATCTCCGGACTTAATACAGAAGAGACAGCGACATGTTACACACCCCTAGTCCTCCACGCAAGTGTGTGAGAAGCATTTTTGTTCAAAGTTGTGGTGAAGGAGGTCTGAAGGAGGTCTGGGGTCAACTCTGAATTAACTGACGTGAACATTGTCCGTCTAAAGTTGTGTTTGTTTTCCTAAATGTCTTAAAAAGCACATTCAACAACCAATTCAACCCATAAAGTAAATAATTAAGGCAAATGGCGCATGAAGTTCAACTAAAAAAAAACAAGTTTACTAAACTTGAATAGTAAAGATCAGTCAAGTTTGGCTACTGTATGTCTTCTCTACATATTTATGCTAATTATCTTTCTCAAACATTTCTCTCAGCTTATAGAAACTGCTGCACAGATTCAATATAGAAGTCATAAATCTTTAAGAATTTGAAAAGTAACGGTTGCATCACTGCGTCTTTTTTCAAATTTCCGTAACAGCAAGATTACAGAATTGGTTCCGTTTATCTGAACCAAGGTGAAGAAGAATACTAGCAACTTTTCATGTGAAAATAGCTGAATAATTGTGTTTGCTAATTGGACTTTTATTATCTCTTCAAATCATCCTCCTCTGAAATGATCAGATTACAACACCTAACTCTTCATTTACCGTTTTGTTGAGAAAGGCCATGTTATGCTCCACATTAGAAATATTTAAAGTAGAACCCCACGGATCTGGAACATATGCGATAGATCCAGGAGATCCGTCCGTGTGATTGATGTGCTGCATTTCCTTCGGCGTGACTCTCGTGTCGACATGTCTAGCCGACTGTAAATATTCCTGATATTGTCACCCATCATTGTGTCATCAGAGGTAAATTGTTAAAACTAAGCTGTCCAGCGGATTTAGGCGCAATCTGATGCTTGTGAATTAAATGAATGGATCCTCTGAAAGAAAGACTCTCCACCTGCCAAACAACGCTAATCCTTACAAATGACAGTACTTAGCAATCGCAGCCCAAAAGCAGTGTTTTATTTCTTCCGCCTTTGTTTTCATCTTTTCTGTAGAGTAAAACATGGATATCGGTGCTGCGCGTGTTTGTACAGAACATGTCCGTCCTGCCATACATGCTGCTATTATTTTTGATCATCCTTGCGAAACATCGGTGTTGGGACACGGACTCAGTGTGGAGCTGCATGAGACGAAAGGGTCAGATGTAATAGAGGGCACGTGTGTTCAAACGTGGCTGTGTCGCCATTACGACGTGTGGCCCGCGGCATTACTCAAGAGCGGTGGAGCGTCACGGCAGGTGGGACGGCCAGTCGGAAACCCCCGTGCCCTGACGCGCGCTACCTGCCATGAGTGATGGAAGCAGAGGAGCTGTTGGTCCCTGAGACTGATGGATGGGACGGGGCTCCAGCGGCCGCACCGTGTTGTGACAGCCTACAGATGTTCTCCAATAATGTTTATCAGTGGATGGGTTCCCGGTGGATGATACACACCTGTTTCCAGTCAAACAGGGGGCTGGAGACCATCCATCCATGCAAGCGCACACCTGAGTCCAGTCAAACAGATGTCCAATGCCCATCTATCCAGTCCGGTTTGGGTGGCCGTGATTCCATTCATCGATTTGATCAAGGTGGAACGCAGACAGGCGTTTCCAATTCACCAAAGAGAGTGATTTCAACTAAACTTAAACAGCAATGAACATAGCACCTTTTTTTGGTCAAAAACAGCATATGTATTTGGCTGAGACGGCGTTAAGATGGATTTTGTTTTACTGCCTGCAGTCACTAATCTGCGTGTTCAATAAAATGTATAATTAAACCGAGGCTTGCCGATAAATATAAACTCTGAGAAATATTTCGGTGAAATGACACTTTGCTATGCAAAGAATTGGCTTCTGAGGTTGGTTAGACATTGCATAAATGTGCCTTAAACGTGTTGTGCAGTTTAAGTTTACCTTGTAGTTTATTTTGATGCTTGCCTATACAATTACACAAGCCAGACTTATGTGCCATTGTGATATAGATAGAATTAATAAGTCTAGCATTTTGAAAGAGCACACGATGAAAGAATCCACTGAGGGGTCAGATGCGATCTGGCGGGAACTTTAGCGCGGCAATTACGCGTGCAGCGCCATCGGAGCGACGCTATCACCGCGCTGTCTTTTCGCGCCAGAGAGATTATACTCTCCTCTTTCTGCGCTCGCCGTTCCCCGAGGACCGTGACTTTTTGAACCGGCGATAATACAGAAAGACCGAGGGAAATCAGCTCAACGCAGTCTCGCACCATTTGGCCGCTTGTTGGACAGAAACAACAAATTCTTAAATGCCAAAGAGCTGCTCTGGAGATGAGTATCAGCTAACTCTCCCACACTACCAGTCTGTGCGCAGGCATCACGGAGGTTGTAAAGTTAAATTGTTGTGTAAATAACAGTATATGCATTTTTAACATTTGCGAATAATTGTATGCGGATGTATGTGTGTGTGTTTGTGTGTGTGGTGTGTGTGTGTGGTGTGTGTGTGTGTGTGTGTGTGTGTGTGTGTGTGTGTGTGTGTGTGTGTGTGTGTGTGTGTGTGTGTGTGTGTGTGTGTGTGGGTGTGTCTGTGTGTGTGTGTGTGTGTGTGTGTGTGTGTGTGTGTGTGTGTTCCATGCGTTAGCGTGGAAATACCTTTTCAGTCGTGACTTTAAAACAATCGTCTAAAGGTTTAAAAATCAGATCCACAACAAAAACCAGTGACATAAAAACAGAAGTACGTTTATCAAATACAGACCGCATGCAAAGGGCGTCCCGTGAACGCTCCATTACAACCTGAAAATCCCCTGTCGTAGTTTAGGTTAAAATCAAGACACAGCATCTATGTGTGGACGCATAGAGCACCATCATACTTTCTTTTCACAGAAACTCACATTAATCTAGATTATTCATGGATCATTTAGCAGGGTTTGGGTGAATGTCAATGAGCAGGGCTTTGTGAGCGGCCGACATGGCCTGCACTGACGAGGGAAGCCACTAGGCGGCACACGGAACTGGTGTGATTTGAGTGTATAACGGTGCACCTGAGGTTTATATTGTCTGTAATGTGTTGTCAGCATTTAGTTGTCAGGCGTGGAGTTTTATTTTAAATAGCAACCAAAATTCTGGCTTGGTTTTCAAAAAATATTTGTACCACGTGTTTATAACGTTTCCGTGTTTATAACATTCCCATTATCTTCACATTTTGATTAAAATAAGTCTACAATGTCTTTGTATTACGGCACAAAAACTAGATACATTTGATTTTTTTTTTTTTAGAAATTAGAAAGTAATAAAAAGTTATTAGTCAAGTGCTACATTTTACATCATACAACATAATTTGAGATTTTTCATAAAATTATGCCAGGAAAGTAAACAGAATGGTTTACTCACAAAACCATGTGCAACATTGGTTTACATGACATGATGGCATACATTAAAGTATGTACGTACTGTATATACATCAGTAATGAATACGTATATGTGCTAAAGCTGTCAAGAGCTTCAACAGGAAGTCACGTGAAATGTTTGTGCAGCCTTTTTCCGGAAACTGTGAATGTTAAATTATCTGTTAACCTATTCCTTAAAGCTCTCTTCCCCAATTTAGCGTTTAATATAATAGCATTAATACAATTGGAACACAAATCACAATAAAAGGTGGCTAATCAATGTGTTTAGGAAATATCAAAACCTTTTGCAATTTAAAAAGTGTTTAACAACAAAATAAATTATTGAAACGTTTTGAAACAATCTTCAAAACAAAGTTCTCAAACTTGTAAAAGTAAAAAAAAAAATCCTTCCAAATAATGACAAAATTACAGTATGAGCATAACATGTTCTAACTCCTGCAATCTGTCACAAATACGATATTTAGTGAGTTGTGGTGATTGTGTGCGGATGTGTTGTATTAGTGAAAGGAAACATGGCAGCATGTTTAAACAAACAAGTTTAACGGTCTTAAAGGTCTAAATTATAGCAATAAACCACTAACTATAGTCGATGAGGGTCCTCTAATTCTACTGTGCCATGCACGATATCCAAGGTAAGTGCCTCCAACTGCACAAGAGCGTTTTATCTAATTCCAGTGTAAACGGTCCTTTACGTCAGATCCACAGACCTCTGAGGCATTTTAAACAGTAAAGCCTTTCCCCGCTAACACGTCTTGTCATATCAAAACCATATGCATGGCGGCATTCGCGTGAGTGCCCATCAATAACGCTAATGACCCGTTTCCCGGGGATCACAACAAATACCCGATGGAAACCACTGGTCTTTAACGGGACCACTGCGTTTTTCCAGCCCTCACATATCCAGCCACAATCGCCACTCCACAAACTTTATCGTAACCAGCAGATCAATATAGCTAACTGACTGGTGGACGTATATAATCCAGCCTGCGAGAAACCCACTAAACTAAACTCTTCTTGTTAGATCTCACCGAGAGCTTTCAGTGAAGCTGTTAAGTTTGTCGCCATGAACTGGAAGATAATTGGCATCAGGGTAACGGTTTCCCTCGCTAGTTTCCTATACTTCACAATAGCGGTTTGAGATTTATGATGGCCTGTGGTTGGGGTTGTTTAAGAGGCTTTCACTTTTTGTTCTGCAGCAGGAATTAAACAGTTGTAGCTCAAATGTAAACGAGGAAAAAACAAACGCTAAATAAAGAATAACCACTGGAAGTGCCGGAGGAATTGTAGGCTACAACCTCCTGCTTTAGCAACTTGTTTGCAACTTGCAATTAGCTTGCTGGTTGACCTCAGAGTTGTCTTGACTAAAGAGAATTAAAAGCTTTATCATTTTTTTTGCTTGGCTTTTTAGCACTAGATTGTTGTACAGGGTCTCTGATCAGGAGTCTTGGGTTCACTGATCTGTGATCAAATGAGGCTTAATAATGACTCTTAATGATTACTCTAAAGATACAAGCAAGACCTGTGAGTCATATACAGTGTTTACAAATTGATTGTTTGTACAGAATGTTTGTTTTAAAAACCTTATTTGTCGTACCTATCCAAAAGCACACTCTTCTCAAAACTTTCATACTTGAGTGTTTTACAAAACTGCATTATTTTATATCATAATACCTGATAATAAAGTAGTCTGATAACAAAGATATGTACAAGTAGAGGCCATGTTGAGACCCTGATACTACTAACAGACCCTTGTGATTGGTTTTGTTAATACATTTTCTTGTGATTTGACCCAAAAATTGAGGTGGAGCACTCATGGTTTATACGTATAATATTTGTATATTGTATCATGTGGCATCAATGTTTCCCCTGGAGAATGGGCCCATGATGGTGCCAAGTTAATCAGAGAAAAGGTCCCAGCGGTGTCACAACGTTCACACGAGGCTGTGATAGATGTTGCCACTCGGGCTTCCCTCGCCAGAGCGTATGGGCACATTTGTACACACATGACAGTGTAATGTTCTGTATCCATGCCAAAAAACTCATTAGGTCATTGCATATAACTGTACATTCTGAAGAGAACAATGTAAAAGTCTATAAAGACTGAATTACTCCCCTGAGCCAATGTATCTGTGTGGGATTGCGAAAGTTTTTACACAAATTGAGACTTTCACGGCCTGACGGACAGACGAACGGACGGATAGATAGATAGAGGAAACCTTTATTAATCTCCCCGGCAGCAAACGCACACACTACACAACCTTACTCAATAAAAACACTACATTTTGAGGTTTTTACGCGTGTGAATTGTTGTGGTGAAAGTGGGAAGATGGCAGAAAAACACGTCTCCGATATTTGAGTCCACGTTATAACAAATTGTGTTTTAATGTAACTTTAGAAGCTTAATTCCTATGAAAGTCCTAAAAGTGCGGATCTTATCTGCAACATGTTGATGTCACATTTGTTAAATAATGCAAAATGTGTCCCATGTGAACAGGCATTTGATTAACATTTGACTTATTCGACCTGTAGACGTTCATATTCTCGGTTCTTCGATGGGATCAGACTCATGCACATGACAGACTTACACGTCAACCAGCTGGTCAGTAATGGTCTATATAAGCCGCTCTACAGCCATCACCACCTTCACCTTACTACAGCACCCACAAAACCCCTCTCCAGCCAACCTCATCATAGTGGGACGACCCGCTGTGACCTCATCAGAGCTGGCTGACCCATGATGACCTCATCAAAGCAGGACGTCCTGCTGAGCTCACTGACTGACAGTTCGCTCTAGCCATAAGGGGGAAAAAGCAGGCCATCAATTATCGAGTAATATAAACGAGTGAGATTCCGGTAACAATAGTGTTTAATACATATTTTCCATAAGTACATATTAGAAGAAATGCAAGTAATTTCCATGCCTCATATTTTAATAAACTATTACAGATAATTTCAAAGTGATTTGAAATGATCAAGTATTGTTAACACAGATATTTTATTAGCAAGGATGTCTTCAATTTGATTTTACATTCATATTGTTATTTTTTTTTTTGATAAATGACAGTTCATGTGAAGAGAATATAATGTAAGCCATACGTACTTAACAGTTTATTTGATTGTACAATTTGTGTTTACAACTCGTAATCAGCCGATACGTAAAAATCTTTCAAATTAGTTAAACTCTCAAACTTAATCTCTCAAACTTAACGAAAAATTATTAATTTATCTGTGCTATTTGGAACTGCAGTACAGTTCTTAATTTTAGTTTGCTGGTGATTATAAGAAAATAAAAAATATTGGAATTTTTGGTTGTGCAAACTCTCTTCCCTCCACCCAGAGCAGCAAGGAAAGCCTGCTTCTCAGCAATTTTCCCAAGCAAACCCACCCGTTCCCAGACCACCAGTCATCACCCCTCTCTCAACAATGGAACCCACCCACTACAAATCAGACAGAGACGGGGTGAGTAAAGGACAGAAGCAAGAGGACACTGGAAGGAAGAGCGAGTAATAAAGTGATGGTGTGATGTGCCGTCCCAATTCGAAACGATAAGAACATCATGAAAAAAGTGTGGAGAGTTTTGAGGCTGAGAAAGAGATTTAGACTTGATTGGCAAAAGAAGTCGGATCCTATAGGAACAATGAGGGAAAGAGAGAGAGACGTCAGGCGAATGTTGTTTCTCATTGAGAGTTTGAGCGATGAGCCAGGTCATCACATCTCCCCACCTCATCCATCATTTCCCTCAAACAAACGACTCCAGGCTTATTCTCCTCCTTTCAGCCTCTTCTCTCACTGGCGGTGGGACAGTGGGGCCGTGTGAGGCCGATGACCAGGGATCAGAGTCGCACTGCGTCCTTCTGGCACCGAGTGTGAAAGCGATTCCATGAGTGGAGCTGTGAGATAATGCCAGTGGGTGTGGAGGAGATGGATTAAACTCTGAGGAGATATCTCTGTGAGAACATCCTTTTTTTAGAATGTAGAGTAACACTGAGGCGCTGAACAAACATAATTGCTGTGTGTGTGTGTGTGTGTGTGTGTGTGTGTGTGTGTGTGTGTGTGTTCTTGAAAGTTATGTTAATTTGAGTCTTTAACATCTCTAAAACATTGCACTGTATTATGAAACTCAATTTCCCAGAAGCATCAGCTGCAATCAATCATGCTGTATCTTGCAAGATAATGTTTCGTCTTCAGTTCACTTCCAGTGTTTTCTTGATTCTTGTTTAACGTTCCTGAATATTATCCTTGCCTTGGGTTTTGATCGTTTTCTACCTGCTATGATTTTGCTCCAGTTTTGACATTTATTATTGCCTCTGCTGTTAAAGACGTTTTTTTTTTCGTGACTATAATTTGTTTTGAAACATTTGTTTTGTTTAGTAATCTTATGTTAATATTAATTTTATACGTCTTAAATTGGCTTTATTGTCAATTTTCTAATTCCAAATTACCTGAACGCATGTTTTTGGACTTTGGGTGGACTTGGGAGACGCCGAGAAAAGACACGTGAACATGGGGATCTATCCATCCATCCATCACTAATTATGTTTGTTGCTCTATTTTTCTTCTAGATTTTTGTCCTACCTGAAATTTTATACCCAAATCAATTTGATTTGGTGGCAAAAAAAAGGAATGCTGTAAACTGATCAGGCAGAGACAGTGTGAGTGCACAGTCCGTCCACACGGGAGCTTTATTTCTCAACTCCTCCCACAGTATTGAATTATAATGCAATACAGTTACATTGTAGAAAGCATTAAAACAGAAGTACCTCAACTCACTGATTACTTTAAAAATGGGATTATAAACATTGACAAAACAAAGTGAAATAGGAAAGATCTGGTCCCTCACCAACAAACCTGGCTTTTTTCTAATAGTTTTGGCACCAAAAAAAAATCTCAAACATGGATCCAAATGTCACACAAGCTTGCAGACAACCATAGAAAATATCAGTTTACAGTTCGGACCATGCGCTTTCTGAAGAAATAATAACAGCTGTTTTTTTATTCTTTCCTTTTTTTCTTTTTTCTTTTATAGTTCAATCAACATTGTCATACAAAAAAAGTTAAGTAATGTTTATATCATTTACCAGTTTTATTAGAAGTTTAAGCTGTGATGGTACGTTTTAATACTATCTGGCATTCAGACGTTACTATAAATCCCAGCTGAGTTTCTTCACAGAGCTGTTGCTTGACAGAAAGGGCGCTTGAGAGCAGTGCTATTCAGTAAACAAACTACAGTTTGCTGAAAAAATAAATACAACAAGATACACAGCAAAAACACAGACAACACCTACTAGATAAAGACAAAAAAAGCAACATACAAAAAAAGGGGAAAATAAAACAAAGTAGCCATGATTGTCTATAAATGAAAGACACACAAGGATGGCATAGCTAAACACTAGCATTCAGGCTATTTAGTGTCATCACTCAGCGACTAATGCATAACGTTACCGTGAAAACGATAAAATGCCCTTTAGGTACAATCTACAGAATCCGTTTATAAACTAGTTAACTAAAATATGTCTACCATTTATTACAGCCACTCTTTCACTTTTAAGAAAAACAAACAAAACGACTAAAAAGTTTGTTTTCGCACAAACCTGCGGGAAGTGGGTTTAAAGGTAATGCAGTGCTTTAATGGGACAGAACTTAAAATCAGTATCTGTCTCTCTTTTTACACTTTTTATTTTACAAGCAGCGTCAGTGAGAGGTCAAAAGGTCACACCTTTTCCATGTATCTGTTTGGCACAAAGCCTAAAGGACAAGACACTTTGTGTTGGTCGGCCGTGTGAGACACTAACGTTCTGCTTATTTACAACTCTGCAGCCCCTTGTGTCTGAATAGTTGTCACGTTTGTCTCGTGGAAGACGTTTAGCCGTTACTTTTAGTAACCAAACAACACAGACACTTCTTTATCAATCGGAATGACTGTTCATCAGCTGCCACTGCTGTGCAAATCATCAGAACGAGAATAAATAGTTATTATTAATGCCTCACCACTATCGTCATCGCTACTATTACCTGTACTTCGTCTAGTTTTTAGCCAATCGATGAATGCCTTTTTGTCGGATGCTGACTGGTGTCTGTGTTGAGGGTTTGTGCAAGTGTCTGTGTGTGAACCCGCGGCTCCAGCGCTTCGGCCGGTCACTGGTCATACGTGACTGAGAGACTGAAGGGCACTGGGTTCCGCAGTGCGGCCGAGATTGTGCCACATTGGGGCGCTGTGAGTTGATGTGTGGAGTGGATCTTTCTCGGCAAGAGAGAGCATCATAGCGTATGCCTGTAAATTACACAAAACAAGGGAATTACATTTTTTCTAATTGCACAGTTGTTGTAAAACTGCACATGCATTGGGAAAGGTCATTACAATGTCAGAAAGGTCATACCTGTGACTTTGACTTCCTGTATAAAGGCTGCTTAAGTCCTTCTTGAAGGTGGGCAGAGCCAAATCCAGTGACATCACCATCACTGAGGTCCCCATCTTCCATGCTAAAGTGACGAATGTGATCCATTGTTGAGAAGCTGCTGTGGTCCTCATCGTCCTCGTCTTCATTAAACCTGGGCATGATTGAATGAAATGTTAATGCCATCTTTTGACCCCCAAAACATTGACTTATTGGGATTTGTACCTTTGTGGTAAAGTTTTGCTATTTATCTCCAGATCCTCTGGTCCCTCGAAATCCATGTCGTTGTTGATGACGTCATGGCTACGATTGTTAGGTAAACTTTCAATGCTGGTTTTTCTGCTGCTGTCCACATGCTCCACTTCTTCTTCGTCTGCTCCATCTCCGTCTTCATCCTGGTCGTGTGAAGCCTGGTCTGGTAAGGTTTTATCACTGTCGAAGTGACTGCCATTTAGCCTGGGAACAGCAGAGCGAGTCCTTTGTCAAGATGTCATCCCTTCATGAACTTAGCGTTTACACACGATTAGAACTGGAAAAAAGTGGACCAACTTGAAAGCCAAACTGTTTTTAAGCGAGTGAAAAAAGTAAAGTATGTGAATGGAGGAGAACCCTGTTTGTCATCAGCTCTCTGGGCCTCTGCTTGGCAGAACCGAGCCGCTCATCGACAGGGCACTTAGACGGCAGGCCCCGCACTTCCTCTCCCTGAAGCAGCTCATATCTCTGCTCTCCCTGGTTTATTTTCTTCTTTATCTCCAATTCATCTAATAGGCCAAATATTTAGCTGACAGCCCATTTGGTGAGTGGAGGGAAGGAGCTGCCAAAGCCGTCGTTTCCTCACAGACTCCAGCTATACAAACTCTCGCTCACACACCGGCCTGCCATACTATGGCCATTCACTTCTTCTCTTTCCAGGACTTCTTACAATTACAACCTACATGATGGAATTGTTTCCATGTGAGCCTTAGAATGTAGTAGAAGGATGAGAAAGCCTTAATGTGTTTTATCAATTACAGCAATCCCGAAAAATGGACTCCATCCAGACACTTTCAGAAATGGAAATCAACGTCACAGAGAAAAGTTGCAAAAATGACCAACCTGCGGAAAAGACCTGAGCAATATGTAAGGGATATTGCTGTCAAATTTTCTGGCAGATAAAAATACTGTACATACTGTAATACTGAGCATTTCTGTAATACATTAAATGCTCTAAATGTAATAAATTATTACTGCATCTCCATAATTGACAGGCTCAAAAATTACAATACTCAACAAATATGTATTGTAGCTTAGTTATACCCTGTGTCAGATTTTTTAACTAATTGTTTAACTTATCTTGAATTCCAAAATTTAGGGAAGCAATATGTGTACGTAAGTGATTGACTGCTGTAATTTTTACTCATTACTTATGCTTTCATTCAATTCACCTGATACGCATTTTCTTGGAAACGGGAGACCCAGAGGAAACCCATGCAGGCACGAGAAAAACATGAAAAGTCTGCGCCAAAAGACCTTGACCGGCCTCAAACTCAGGATCTTCTTGATGTTAGGCAAAAGCGATACCCACTGCTCCCCCTTGCAAATCTAAACTTTACTTATATAATATTCCAAAAAAAACAAAGTGATTACATAGAAGAGTTTTAGCGCAAGTAAAAAAATATATATTCTTGTTTCTAATTTCTTGTCTTTGTAAAACTTTCTGATAGGCTACAAATGTCCCTTAAATTCGAACCCAAAAGTGTGCTGTCGCTAGCACTATTCTCCACAAGTACAGAACTACCTCAGCATTCTGTGCTTCACCTCTCTCAACTCACGACATTTCAGATTAACGCAACACTACGTGGGTTAAACCACATAATGTCTTTTTTACATCTCGGATAATCCCCCCAAATCACCTCTCTCATCCCTTTGCTCCACACTAATACAGCTCGAGACGGCATGATGATGGAAACAGATCGCTTAATTACAGAGAGCCGTGGTAATTTGCAGAGGATAAAATATCTATCAGGAGCAGTCACTCTGACAGGAAACATTCTCCGACCTCTGACCTCCACTCCAACACCTACTTCCTGTTCACAAAGACATGTTGGGACCAGATGTGAGATGTGCGCTAATATGCACGTTACGATGTAGAGATCAAGAAAGCGAGCATGTACGATCTCAATCTCACTCGCTCAATCTGTCTGAAAGAATGACCAGGCCGAGCGTTTAAACTGTCAGAGTCCAATCCAAGCCGAAGATCATTGCCGGGAAAACGATCGGTGATAATTATCGCATGCACAAGGGGAAATTCACGTGTCCGCACGCAGCCAAAAGTCAACAGCAATCTGCACGCGCTCCAAATCGGATGATCTGGCGATCACGTCCTCGGCTTCAGTCCTGCCTCAGTCTTTGCTCTCAGAAACCGCAGGCGACAGGGTGATGATTAACAACCCGGCAGAATATATGTACACACACATGTGCAGCTCATACACACTTCCATGGCAGCCGCTCCTTTCATGTGATGGCATTCGCGCAGAGGTGAGGGTTAATGAATAAGGCATGAGAAGTGTTGTGTTCGGTAATGTTTGTGTATAATAACCTCCATTCCGCCCGAGGAAGCAAGCGGCGACTGATGACTGACAGACTAATGGACAATCTGTGTGCATGAGCTCACACAACAGTAATGGGTGCGTGTTTTAAGATTATACAATTGATCATAACACAAGTAAAATAAGCTGATATGCGTAATGTTATAAACATGTTTGTGAATGTGATGTGATGTGTAATGGCTTCTAAACAAACACACTGGCACACATATATAAACGCGTGTTGTGTTACAAAGTCATCATCTAATTTATAAACCGCTTTTACATTTCTGGGTCACGTGGAACTTGAGCCAATCCCTGAAGCTCTGACCCTGAAGGCGGGACACTGCCTGAATTAGTGGCCATCCAATCACAGATGGAACATACAAACACATACGTTCCCATTCTTTTATTTTTCTTAAACTTTGTGAACCCATGTCTTTGGAAAAAATTTGGAGACTCAGAGAAAGCCAACGCAAGCACAGATAGAACCTGACCAGCCCCAACATTGCGTTTTGCAAAAAAAAAAATAATTATACATTTCCCACAAATTTTTTATTTACAGTACTACACATTCTATTATATTTTCAATGATACCAGTCAGAAATAAACTTTATATAATTTAGGCCTTAAGTCATAATTTCACCCAGTGGTGTACAATTTTTCGTGTATGTATTTTTTGGTATTGTTTTTCTCTTTTTTATGTATTTTGATCTGCCATTTAAAAAGATGAAGAGTTAAATATAATTAGTTATTGATGTTTTTGTAGCCTAAATTCAGAACTAATTCAGAGTAAAATACTTGAGTTCTTTAAAATGTATGACTTTATGACTTTTGCTTAATTCTTGTAATTCGGGACTTGTAACTTGTACTGGAGTAATTTTTACAGTAAGGCTTCTGTACCTTTACTAGTATTTTGCACACTTAATGTATGGTTTTCAGGTACTCTTTACAACTCTGCTCTCACCAAGCAGAAAGTTCAGAATTACACACCTTAATCATATAATAAATGAGATAAGTGTGAATATTTACCCTTCTTCCGAGTGTGACGGAGACGCAGCACTCCTTGCTGTGTTACTGATGAAGTTGCGTATTTCGTTAAAGTACGAGTCTTCCTTGTCCTCTAAGATGGCACTGCCACTGTCCAGTTCTGAACGCGGGGATGACATCGCCGTGCCTAGAAAACAAGCATCATTCTTCAAATTTTGATACAAATTTAAACTGGAAAACAATCAAATATCAAGAACGTTCCCTTGGGCTTGAGTGTGTGTGTACCTGATAAATTACCGTTCTCGTGTTTTTTGAGGTGGCGGTCCAGGTTGGTTTGTTGGCCGAAGCAGCGGTCACACAAGTGACATTTGAACGGCTTCTCTTTATTGTGGATGTTACGGATGTGACGCTGAAGGTTTGATGAAATACTAAAGGAGCGGTCGCAATATTTGCATCTGTGGAGGAAAACACACACACACACACACACACACACACACACACACACACAAGTCAGTCGGCACCCTCTTGCGTCCTCACAATGAATGGTCATGAACTCTTGGCGACTAATCTTTAACCAGCTCAGTAAGACTGAGTTCATGCGGAACTCTATTCATGCGAAACTGTTCTGTATGATTGTGTGATCATATCATAGCTCTCAGGCGTAGAGTTGAGCTAAACTAGCTTTCCTGTTATCCGCCTCTATCTTTTCTCGCTCTTACTTGCCTCCTTTCCAAATGCAACAAAGAAAATGGAAATGAAATAGCATTTATGGCTTGATCGGTGGCTTGTTTAAAGCCTTGCCAGCTCGAGGTGATCTGGGCTGATTTGGAAAGTAACAGTCCTGGACAAACCTTCCCTGTGGTCAAACTGACCACAAACACAGTATGAGCTAGTAACTGCTTCCTGTCTGTATTACAAAAGTCAAAAAAGAAAAGAGTCGTATGATCAGGCAGCTAAGAGCTTATCGCTTCAATTCATTGATTGCTTCCTGTCTCTATATATACGGACAAACGCGCACACACACACTTTGATTCTCCAATACATTATCTGGTATTTTATAACTCAACATATATTATTTTAAAAATATATATGATATAATGTACATGAGAAAATGTATATGATATTATGTATGTATATTATATGAAAATATAATAATCCAGATGTCCACAATGCAACATGTTACAATGTTAACATTAACCTAATTGTGATTTTTCCTTATATAGTAAATCATATATTAGAATTATATTATCATGAGCTTAACAACACTGCAAAAAACATGAAAAGTAAGGTAAGTAATGTTACATTTTTTTTTTTAAATATTAAATAAATGCAAATGGAGACAAGCTAGTAACACTTTTCTTACACACGGCAACTGAAAAAAAAAATGAAATAACATTGCTGATCTTTACAATAACACTGCCATTTTACTTTCAGACACACACAGAGGCTCATGAAGTACAACGCTGGGATTTATTTGACCATATAATCATCTTGTTGACTTGTAGATGCAACAACCAATAAGAAAACACTTCCTGTATTTGTAAATTCATTGCTTTCAAATGGACAGAGCAAGAAAGCAGAACTCGGCTTTCACATTAAACCGAAAAAATTCCAATTGCAGTCAGACACTGAAAACAGACAGACACGCCGATATTTAAAACAGTTAGACTTATGTACTATTATGTACTATCTTAAACTTATAGTTATGTAATTCAAGACTTTTCCTAACAATAAGCAATCACTCCTCACATCTGAACATTTTGACTTTCTCCTATCGGAGGGGCACATGAGTAATTCACTGTAGATCAGAAGAACGTCACCTGTAAGGCTGCTCTCCTGTGTGTGTCCGTAGATGTCGTGTGAGGTTGGCCGAGCGTGGGAATATCTTGCCACAGTATCTATAAGGGAAGGAAACAGATCTCCAGGAACAATACTCAGCAATACAGACAAAAACAGACTTCCCAAAATCCCCCTGCTCTCTGCAGCGCATTCTGTCATCGTGCATTAAACATCAAACGGGTGTTTACGAAACAGCCAAACACGAACCAATCAATGATCATCAATCAAAGCAACCAAAAATGATATTTAATGTTCACGGAGGCTATGGGATTAAAACCCTTTCATCTCCTTGTTCCCGGAAGAGCGTGATGTACCTGCAGGTGTAGCGCTCTTTGCCCTTGCGTAGCAGCGTCTCAGGAAGGGTGGTGGGCGGAGCCCGGAAGTCGAACATGGAGGGAACAGAGCGCATGATGTCACCACTGTCCGCCTTCAAAGAGCCGAAAGATTCCAGCTTCTCTGCCATGTTTTCAATGGCTGACATCTGCCAGATAAAGAGAAGACAACTGTTTACTAAGGTCGTAATTACATTTACAAAATGGAGTTATAGTACAATTCTACTAAATATTCTACTGTATTCAGAGTATGTTAAAGCCACAGGAGCTTATTTAATGCAATCAAGTTATTTCCCATTTACCAGAAGCAATATTTGGGTCGATTAGGTTATGTGCCTTTCACCTGCTTTTCACCTACACTATTGTCAACTTATGACATTTTCCTTTGCTTTTGGACTGAACTGAACATTTTCCTATGCTTTCCCAAGGCCTTAGTGTTTCTAGCAACAATTAAGAAAAAGAAGTACCGTAGTTGAATCAGCGTTTCTTAATAAAGCACTAAAAACCTCCACACTTTCAGTAATCTACCAGAAATTTAAAGCAAGCCAGGCCTAGGCATGCGCGCGCACACACACACACACACACACACACACACGCACACAATGTGCTAATTCAGTCAGTTGCTTTCATTAGAAATGAACTCACTCTCAGAAAAAAGCTACATGTTTGTCAACTAGAGAATGAGAGCATAAGGCATGAATGTGTGTGTGTGTGTGTGTGTATGTGTGTGTGTGTGTGTGTGTGTGTCTGTGGGAGAGTGGGGGGTAAAGAGCGGGAGTGATTCATGTCCTACACCGCCTATAAAGCATTCAGTGCACAATATGAGCAGACAGCACATTCGTCAATATGAAAGATGTTGACATTACTGATCAAGGCTGAGACAGCAGTAATAATGATATCATAGGAGGAGAGGGTGGTCTGCAAAGGAGACCCCTTGAAATGTTTCCTGTCCACCGCAGCATAACAGGAAAGGTTTCGAGGAGGCATGGTGAATTTGCATTATTTCACCCATGTATTGCATTTTCCCAATTTTTTTGTTTTGTGATCGATTCCGGAGTGATTCAAAGTGTAGGAGACATATGCCATCTAGTCTGGTTCCTAGCAGGCCGTTACGATGAAAACAACCCTGCTTGAGTCTGAAGGAGGGAGGGAATGAGATTCATTTAAAGATTTGATGAGGAATGACAGCTGAGTGTTAAAGTTCTCCATCGGAATGTCAGGCTCATATCCTCCGAGAGGATGTGAAGTGTTAGATATGTTTGATTAGGGACACACCAAATCTCTTTGAATAAATCACAGAGAGAGTTAAAAAGAGACAGTGTGTATGTGAGAGAAAGAGAAAAGATGGGGAGAAAAAAATTAAGAAGAGATGAATAGTACAGAGTAAATAATTATTGAGAAAATGAGAGAGACAGAGAGAAAGAGAGAGGGGACGAGAGAAAGTGAGAGAGTTGGTGCAAAAGAGAAATGGAAAAAATAAAAGAGCAGTGAAAAGAGTGTGAATGTTAGAGATCTAGAGGGCGTTTGAGAGAAAGTGTGTACATGTATGTTAGAGAAAAAAATATTACTAAGGGGAGTATAGGAACAGGTCGTGAGCAAAAGAGTGACGTAAATCAAGAGGATGTTGGAGAGTGTGTGAGTGTGTAAAGAAATAATAGATTTTAAAATCTATTATTCAAATATTTAGCAACTATTATTCATCTCCACCAGTATAAAAATTCCCAACCTTTTGATTGAACACAAAAAAATACTATTTAGTGATGCGTATTTTATCACTGTAACAACAGAAGTGTCAGTTGCCTTTAAAGACGAAGATTCAGCCACAATCTATATGATGTCCACGGACCTTCTCGTGTATGCTTCAATTTCACAAAAGTGTCATAACCGGCCAGAATTTCATTAGTTGTCTTCTAGATTAGGTTCCAACTGGTCTCAGCAGTCACAAAAAAAGCCTGAACTGTTCCTCTAGGCCACAGTTTGTTTTATCCTAAAAATAAATCTGAGGCACAAACACACAAATGCAGATCTTATAAACCTTTTGATTGGTCAGAGAAGTGTAAACTTATTACCATAGATAGTTATCGCCATGATTGCTACAACAACTAGATCTAAGGAAATTGCTGATCGGCAACGAAGGCCCTTCCTGGCCAGTCTCGGGCCCTTCAGTCTCTCTGTGGTGGGGCCACAGAGTCGCCTGTTCTCAGAAGTGTGTGTCTGAGAAGCCTCTCATTAGCAAGAGCTTTTCAATTGTTGATCTTATCAGGCTTCCAGATGTCTTGGGTTTGAAAACCCCCTGTTTGAGCATCACACACAGGGTCCCAGAGAGACTGTTCCCCCTTCAGTGATGCGGCGCCGTACGGGGCTCGAATCAGTGCCGTGGTCTGTGTAAATAATCACACTTACATTGGCTGCACTATCAGGAGTAGCCATCAGAACTAACAACTGCTCTGTCTGGTGAACACACACTCCGGGCAACATCAGATCGACTCACACACACTCTCATTCATCAGGGCAGCAGCACTCGTCTCCATTTCTGTATATTTCGAGTGCGCCGACACTTAAGCGTTGTTTGAAAAGAACAAAGCTATCTGTTGTCATGCGTTAAACAGATCTGGTGTGATCAGAATCAGAACACACACTGACTGACAAACGTTTGAACAGAAAAAACCAAGCAACCATGATATTTCATGCATCTGTGTGTTTGCATCATGCATGAGCGTGGTGTTCTTCATGGTGTGCGTGGCTTGATCTGCAGTAACTTACCCACGTTCTCTGATCAGGAATGCGAAACTGGAGAAGGGAAACAGCGAATCAAAATCAAGAATGCTCATGTGATGCTGAGTGACACTAAACTCAAAAAGAATGGATAAATTGTGAACAATGTGTCTCAAACAATGGTCACTTTATCCACACGGGCATGCTTTATCTAAAAACCTGAATCTTAATTTCAATATATTTCTATTTTCTTAATTTAAAAAGTGCATTGCACTCTTACAGTTGCTGTATTGTAACAGCACTGCAATTCCCACAATGCACAGCGCTGTCATCCGTGTTCCTGCAGCTGATTAGTGGTTGCAGAAAGCACAGTACTGTAAAGTGGTTGCTGATAGGTCTCCTCGTCAGAAGCATGCGGGTATTGTCTTGGACGGAGCTAACATGGCGAATAAATCAGGCCCATGAAACAGCCTATAAAACACTGTCCTGAAACAGCCAGTAAAACACTACACCAGTCAGTGTGTCACAGTCTGTGTCGTATGCGAATGACCAACTCACACCGATGATGCAAAGCAGACCGACAACTGAATAACACACACTAATGAGGTCACAAAGACACACGGACTCAAACCCACACACTTAAACCATTACAAACTCCCTCATTTCACATGCACAAATGGTATAAATCACACAGACTTCCAATAAACACACTCACACACTTCATCCAAAAATGGGGTACTGTGTCTGGAGGTTTAACAGGGTATCATATGGTGACATCATAATCAAAGACACCCACATGGAGACATGTCACAAAGCTCCCACACCATCTGAGCTTCACATCTGGATGTGATCACATCTGGATGAGTATGGGAGTCTCACTGCTAACGCTAAACTCTGCATAGCTACTGAAGGTGCAAAAATGTCACTAATGCGTTCTTGGTCAAGAAATTACACTAAATATGGCATGCAATTCTGTATTTGTTTGAAGCTTACAATTCAAGCCTTGCCAGAAATTATACTATAAAGAAAATGTCATTTCTTGACATTCATTTATTGACAATTAACCACTATTTTCAGGATTTCTTGAAATGTTCTTAAAATATTTTACTGCAAAGCCCTGCTGTACAATGGATCACATTTTGTGGTTTACGTTTATTAAGCAATTTAAACGTGGCAATCACACTGCAAAAAAAAATCCAGTAAAAACAATAGATTCTGTTGATTTGTACGTTTCATAGCATGCTGTAAAATGATGCAATTTACAGCACAATGCCGTTTTTTTTTATTACAGCACAATACTCATGTTAACTAGTCTTCTCATGATGCATTGTAAAAAACGACATCTTGCTATTTATATATTAAAATTGTACTTTGCTATAAAACATCCACGTACACCGACACTGATTTTCGTTCCGGGTTGTACATTTATTTTTCATTTACTATGCATTTACTGTAGCGGGTCATAAACTGTTCATAAACATTAGAGGAGTAAAACTCCTATTGTGCATTAAGGTGGGAAAGAGCAGCTAATATGAAAAGATTAGGAGATTATTCTGGAAAACCTCACCTGTGGGTGGAAAAGAAACCCAGGGGCTGGTCGCATGTACTTGTCCTTGAGGACTTCAAAGGGATCGTTCATCTTTCTCTTCTCAACCCTGCTGATGTTCAATTTCTATCAGTCCTCATAGCAAAAGTAAGCAAAGCCTATTATACACAAACATGGTACAGTAGGACCACTAGGAAGGACTTGTGATTGACAGTACCTGTAAATTGGGTCCATGAAGAATGGCGTAGGTCTTGCATGCTGCAGAGAGGGGTCCGGTTTGGGGGGATCTCGTTCCATTCGTTCATCACCAAACACTGTTTTTTTTTTTATTTCCTCTCCTTTCAGGCTCTTGCCTCGACTTCTTCCACCCAGACTCAGGTCCAGCGGCTGATCCTGATTAACTGATTGTACCCATGAGCCCTCTGGTTTCAAAGGCGAGCTAGTGACCACCAGACTGTCCTCCTTTCGCTTAGTGGTGAGGTCGAAGGGTGATTCAACGCTTCTGCCCTGATGATTTTTACCCTCAACCGGGGTGCTTTCTTCAGCCTCCCCCTTTGGGCCTTGAGGTCGAAGTTGCTCTCTTTCCGGGAAAGGATAGACAGATGGAGAAAAAGCAGGGAAAAAAGAAAGAGGAAACATGGAAGGGTAAGGCAACGCCCCAACTTTTTTGTCTTGCAGGCCTGCAAGTCCAGTAGAGCCAAAGTATTTCTCAGCAATGGAAGCGATTGCTTTGATTGAGTCATTTACAGCACCGGAAACAGCAGTGTGCTCGTCCAACGTTGGCTGAGGATGACCTGGAATTGGGAAATCTTTTACATTATTAGTGTGGCTACTACTACTGGAGGTAATAAGAGTCGGACTTTGGGCCACGGTGAAGCCACCAGACTTCCTTTTCGGCCCCTTGCCGTTTTCTCGCACTCGCTCCCTGTCGCTTTCTATTTCGCTGTCCAACTCTGAGCCGGAAGTGCTCTCCAGCTCACTTCCACTTGGAGTGCTGACATCATCCAGATCACTACTCTCTGATTGGTCGCTCATCTTTCCAGAGTGCCGGGGCTTGGAGCCAGATCCTGCTCTCAGAAGCTCCACACTGTCTCCTTCTCCATTGAATGAGTCTTTCTGTAAACTCTTCAAGAGGTCATGTGGCACGGGAAGGGATGGGGACAACAGTGGACTCTTCTGAAGTTCAGTGCTCTGTGGGCCATTAATAGGCGACGTGGATGGGATTAGAGGGGGCCGGTGGTAAAGTCCTGATGGGAACAGTCCTGGAAAGCTAAACGGGAATGCTGGAGGAGCGGCTGGGAACGTCAGTCCACCATGGTGGCGGTTTGTCCCAAAATAGTCTGCTAAACCTGGACTCCCGTGGCTCATTCCAGCCAGTGTAGACTTGTCCAGCCCTGGGGTGCCGGGGAGGGCCATGCCCTGGGCAAACAATCCTCCCGCAGCAGCAGCAAAATGGTTCTTCCCCTCGCAGAAGCGCCGATGTTTGTTTAGCGAAGATGTGGTGCTAAACATCTGCCCGCAGTCTTTACACTTGATCTGAGTGCGGCAGTCCGCATGCATGCGCTTGTGACGGCACAGGTTGGAGAACTGTGTGTAAGATTTGTGGCAGACCTCACCTAAAGATAGTGGAACACCAACAGACAGCGTTAAACGCCCATCGAGTGGGAAAACAACACAGACACACACAGCAAGCATGGCAGATAAAAGTTCTACTACAGGTGCACACACACACACACACACACACACACACACACAGAAGATTCACACACATTGAGACAGGCAAGGACATCACAATAGAGCTATTTTAAGCGTGAGAAGGAAACAGATTTGAATGAATCTTCTCCTGCATCTCCGTTCCCATGGACCAAGGGATGTCTCTGTCTTTCACACACACGCGCGCCCACACACGCACACACACACACACACAAATCCATTAACCAAAGTGAGTTCCTACTATTGACCTACATTCAAAACAATAACCCTTCACCCTAACCCCCCCACAAGTCACTGTGCCCAAGGAGCATGTAGGGAAAAGACATGTCAGTGTCTTTCTAACCTGCACCCTAAATTCCCTTACTGACTCTCAAGCAGGCCTTCAAAGTTGTGGGGCCCAGACAAAGGACTCCACAAGTGCCTATAATATAATATAAAAACCTAGTATTTGAGGCCTTGCTTTCACCTCACGTTCCATCTTTCAGCAGCATCCAAAATGAAAAAGGATAAAATAAAAACAATTTCATGAATTACAGTAGACTTGAAAAAAATAACAACAATGAATTTTGCTACTTTATTACACAAACAATGTTCTAAAAAATCATGACTGATTCGTTGCTTAAGTTTACGTCACTATTCTAAATTCCCAATACTAGACTATATACGTATTTGCAGGCCGCTTCTGTTTCTCATCATAATCACATTATTACAAATGTGGCGTTTTTTTTAATATATGAAAGTGGAAGGAATTGTTAGGGAGTGCAGAAAGCTTATTGGCTAATCCCTGACAGCTTGTATAAAAAGAGCATGGTGCGGTGAGAAGATGTTCTACCGTGGCCTGTGTTTATGGATTCGGTCACTCAAAGAGACTGATCAGGAGTCAGGGTCTAAATATTATTGCAAGAAAAGAAGGCGACTTAAGAGGGTCTCATCATTGTAGGTTTTTCTCGCCACGCACGCTTCAAAAAGCACAGCACACACATATACACACCGCACATTCTTATGTAATTGGACACACTCGTATGAGCAGGTGTGAAACCAGGGGCGAGTGTGAAGGAAGATCGAGAGCCACTTTACCCTTGTTTTGTCAGGTCTCAACGAACTGAAACCAAGTATTTTAAACACATTTTGCCGTGCAGAACATCCAGTGAAACAAATGGCCTTGCAGAATTGTGCAACAACATAAGTGTGGAAGAGAGATGTGCTATTTATTTATAAAGGCTTGGAGGATAAAAAGAAGAAAATAACCAGTTTTTCACTTGGTTTCAAAATGGAATTATTTCATCTACGTAAGTGGCAACGACCACTACATAGAAGATTGATTTACTTTCAGAAGAGCGAATGACTGAAGCGGCAAAGTATGATTAGGTCAACAATATTTTTAAAATCAGTTTCTAGCTCATTGCAGTAAAATTAGCCTGAAAAATTTGTCGAATATTTAACAAGATCTGCAAATTGGTCTCTATTTTTCAAATATATCAAATATCATTGACTAACATTTTGTATGATATTGATTATCTATCTACCCTAACCCTACCTAACCCTATCCATCCATCCATCCAAACATCTATCTATCTATTCATCCATCCATCCATCCATCCATCCATCCATCCATCCGCCCCTTTCAAATGTCCATTTTTCATTTTTAAGTTATTATAATTTTAAAGCAAATCTAAATGCAAAGAATAATTCAAACATACCTAACTCAAACAAGAGTTTTGACAGGACGGCTATGATGGTCATTTAGCCCTCAAAATTCAAAACTCAAACTCAAAATTTCAAACGCTTTTCCCAGTCTGAATAAGCAACATATACTGGTTTGCATTATAGGATGTCCACCATCACGAAAGACAATAGATTCTTGCAATCGAAGCCAAGTAGGGCATCTATAAAAGACAGCACTGCGTTTTGGAGCCGAGTGTGTTTTTGTGTGTATTCATCAAAGTGTCTGTGTGTGGCGCAAGTGCGTGTTCAACGTTACGAGGTCATTAAGTGCTGTTAGCAGTGTTTCTCAAATGCTGATTGCTATAAATGCTGTGTGTTCTTCTCTCCTGCATGTGGTAGTGATTTTCCAGGAATGGCCAGAGTTTGCAAGAGTTAGTTACTGTCTGATACACAAGCTGTGTGGGATCAGCAGCCGAAGGTCAATACATCAAGTTCAATCGGGCAGAGTTCAGAGTTCACCCCACAAAAAAACCGTTTAAATCATTATAAGAGGCTATATGATTCTTTATGTGGGATGAGATAGAAATTGAGGTCATCTGCATGAGGTCAAAGGTCAGGGGTCATTGGCATTGAGGTCAGGGGTCGTGCATTGAAATCTATATTATCAAAGACTGTATTAAAGATTTGAAAAACAACGCAAAGCATCCAAAGACAGTGCATTGTGTGAGTGGAACATTAATTATATTCCTTAAAAATCAAATACTATATACATATAAGTAGGTGCATGAATATGCCAGTGACATTACAGGCTGTGAATGAAAAGGCATTAGAAGATGCTGCGCTGTGTATCACTAGCTTGAGGAAAAGAAAACAATTGAAAGCCTTGAACTAAAACCTTGAAATTATAAAGATTTGTCTGTATAAAGATTTCGTTGAGATTCAAAGACATGACATGGCAGAACTAAAACAGTGATGTGACTTCAGTTCACATAACAACACGTGCAATTTGTATTTGCACGACATTTATGTTAAAGACAACATGAAATCCAAACTAAGTCCATTATTTTAATTTGTACCTGCACAAAAATACATCTTTAGTTTTGCTTTTTTTATTTTCACAATTTGGAGTCGCATGAAGAGCCCGAATCTAGCAAGAACACCATATATATATATATATATATATATATATATATATATATATATATATATATATATATATATATATATATATATATATATATATATATACGTATACTGTATATAAAACTGAACTTTGGAACATTGATTTCAAACATAAAATAGACGTATGGAATTCATGCTGTCTTGTTTCAATACATGCAGATGCAGACAGATCTGACAACCTAGGCCAGTCGAAGAGCTCCACCAACTTTTCAAGCTTGAACACATCTTTTCCATTAATTCATTGTAATAATAGTTCTACATTCACCTTGATTACATTTCCCTCTGAACCCAGAATGAAGTACTATTTATTCCTTGGCTTTTAAAAGATCTTTCTTCAGCAGGTTTGAGGAGCTTGAAAAGCACGGTGGAGCTCTCCAGCTCTGCAGTGTGGTGTTCAGAGTAGAAAGCATGCAGACTTACATATGAAGGGTCTGAGTGACTTACATATGAAGGGCTTGACGGAGGAATGGATGTGTTTGTGTTGCTTAAGGCCCGACGAGGTGGCGAAGGTCTTGCCGCAGTCGGGACAGGCGTGAGCTCGAGCCCCCACGTGCTGAGAGCGAATGTGCCTCTGTAAGTTACTGGGGTCTGTGAACACCTGCTGGGTAAAGAGAGAAAAAGTTTACATACACGGCCTTCAGATGGAGAACTCGGAAAGAGTTTAGTGTTTAGTGCATATAGTATGGCGTGTTTGCGATCGAATTGTAGAACCTTGTGAAAAACATCCAACTTGAATCTGCCCATTTGCTCTCAGAGTCTCTATAAAATGCTTTTTAATCAGGCAAAAAAAAAAGTAAAAAAATATGCTTTACTTTTAGATGTTTTTGGCATGATTGAACAATCTGGGTGCAAAATGCATTGTTTTGGCTTTTGATGTTCCTTTGAGGATATATGATATTAAATGTTTTCCTTTTTCGTGATGTACAATTGTGAGTGAAATGCTTGAATATACACTATATATATATATATATATATATATATATATATATATATATATATATATATATATACACTAGACCCAAAACAAACTGCACAAACAAGAGGTCTGGACTCTACCTTTGAACAGTTTTCACATTCGTAGTGCTTGCCGCTGTCATGTGACATCTGGTGGCGAATAAGATTGGATTTCCAGTTGAAGGCCTTGGGACACTGGTCACACTTATACTCTCTCTCATCAGAGTGAGACAGGGAGTGAGCATCCAAACTGAGGAAAAAGACAATTCCAGAAGGTTAACTGGCTGCAGTTCAGCATTTTTTTTTTAATTACACTATTACTGTACCAAATACTCAAAACAATTCTAAAATTAGGGTTAGGGTTAAGAATTCATGAATTTGTCCTAAATTTTAATTTTTTTTTTATTCAAATTTTGCCTTATAGTCTGAAACATACACTATATACAGTGTAATGATTTGTAATAAAGAATAAAGCTGTGAATCACAGGACTTACAGTAGAAACAGTGGGTCTTTATGAGAGTCTTTTACAACAAGTAATTGTGTTTTTTACCGATAAAGAAAATATGCTTATTACAATGTCTCAATTTTAGCACAACAAAAAAGCTTTTCTTACACAGAAAATGGATTGTTAGACAACAAATAAGGCATTTTGGAAATGTTTGGAAATATTTTATACTTTTTTCAATAATATTTTTTTTGTGGTTGGCTCGAGAACAGCTGGGATTATTGCAGGTCTACTGTAGATTATATTTACATATATACTGCATGTTTGTGTGTATGTATGTGATACACAATAGTCTTGCTGTTTTCTAACCTTTGGGCATCAGGGAAGACCTGCTCACACTCTTTACACTCCTGTGGGGCCTGAGGTGGGTTCAGGGGGAGTGAGTGGAGATGCATTGGGTCGAGATCAGAACCATCTCCTGGACTAGACAGACCCTGTTTAGAAAGCTTGAAGCCTGAGGACGGAGGTGTACCACACGCATGCTTCTGATGGTCCAAAAGCTCCGATCCAGACTCAAAGTTCAGGTCACAGTCCTCACAGCGATACTGACGCTCCTCTGCAAGAGAACACAACCATTTAACGTGGAACGTGAGCAGGACTGTGTGTTTGTGGACTCACCGTGTATGTCTGGAGCCATGGAAGCCTCACATGAAAACTCTTCAGCCTTCATGAACAGTACAAGTTCTTCACCTGGTTGGACCTCTCGGACCACACGATAAAAGATCTAGAGAAAGAAGGAATAAGAAGAAGAAAGTGAGGTGATTATCAATATGGCCACTAGGGACCATAAGAACAAACAACGTTTATTTACTGTAGAAACACAAAGCTCATTCTCCATTCGCAATGAATTATGCTGTTTAAAAATGAGTTTCTAGATTCACAAATCTGCACATTTTCAGAATTTTCATGACCTTGAAATGATGAAATGAAATAATGAAAAAAGCACCTAGGGTTAATTTTCTATTCCTGTAGTTTGTTTCCCTAAACTTTAGTGTAGTGTTTCACTGATTTTCACTTGCGCAAACAAATGTTTCAAGTTTTTTTAACTTCATCTAATTGATCAAAACTGTTAATCTACTTTTATTTGAGATCAAATGCTTGGCGAAGGAAACTTCTGTGTTTTTCACCGTTTGGGGAATAAAAACAAATGCATGACAATTTCAAAGATCCTGATGGACAAACAATGATGGGAACCTGCAATTGAGCGAGTGTAAAGAATCCCAACTAAGACCTGTCTGTTTGACACAAACACACTTCCTTTGTGAACACAATAGGTAGAGGTACAAACAGTCAAGGGATGGTGTTATTTTTGGCAAGCCTTGAAGGCATTAGACAGCTCAATTCCTGTCCGGCTTGGTGGTGACATTTAGGCTTTCTTATTAGAGATGTCACACGATCAGATAGTCATGCACAGAAGCCTGATAACATTGGAAGGGCACGGCGAGACGGAGACCTCAGGGAAATGCCAGTGTTTATGTGTGTGTTGGAGACCCAGCAGGCCGCGGGGGCACGGAGAGGGACACGGGCCTTCTCTATTGTTTTACAGGAGAATACAGGGAACTAGCAGAACCCTCAAGACGACATGAGAACGGACTCTCACACTCACTTTCACGGCCCGTCTACCCCTCCTGGTGCCTTCCTGCAGATCTCTGATATCATGTGCGACCCTCGTTCTCAGTGTGTGCGGGTTTCTATTGCACACACAAAGAGAGGGAGCAAAGGGCCAGCATAATATTGTGAGTCTGAGACAATGGCAGAGCTGTTGAAAGGTGGCGCGAGAGGTTGTGGGGACAACGATATGGGCACAAACACTCCTAACAACGTGTTGGCAGCTCAGAGATCAGGAGCGTTTACTGGGCATCACTCCTGGCAACCACTTCTGGGTCGCGACCTAGAGCTGAAGTGCCAAGGGTGAGTGCCAACGCACACATCTTTTCACATTCTACGTGGCAAACACACACACACGCACACACAACCATGTTACCAGAAGTGGTTTTCATATTTACAATGGGCACACAATCCTCGTCAGCGGTTACATTTAAATGTTAGGCAACAAATTGTTGAAGAAAATTTACAACTGTAGCACGTTTAAGTTTTGGGAGAAACTTTCTAGCAACCAAGTCACTTTATCAGGCTGCAAATTAGGCAGCATCTCAAGTGTGAAAAGATGAAAATGAAGTTGAATTATACAGACAAATTAAAACGTTAAGAGTGGCTAACTAAAGTATTTTTTTAAACACACAAACATTTACATTTTAATAAAAGACAGAAAAAGTATTTTTACTGTAGCTTTTTAACTTGTAAGTCTGACTGCGATTTGCACAAAAAATAGTACCAGTACATTTTTTTTAAATGTACAACATTAAAATTATACACGATTTCGTATAAAATAGAAATATTTAAATATTTCTTTGACTGTAGCTGTAGATTTCTCAGCAGTCGTGTGTATCTCTGAGTTCATGTCTGCCACTTTCAGGTCAAGCGATATGTCGCAGGCTGTAAACATTCGGTGGCTTATAATAACAATGGAGGCAAATGAGTCTATACCTTACACAAACACACACTCCATAAATCAGGCCTCTCCCATTCCTGAACCTTAATACAAGCGGATAATAAATATGATCCTTGCATTTCTCCGGCCCACACTGCGCCATTGAAGACAAAGACGTAAGTGTTTGTTATCAGGGCTTATCGCTGCGGGACTTTAAGGCGAGCACACACAACCAAAACACACAAAAGCATGTCCACAGGCACTTACACTTGACTTGAAGTGTTCTGAGAATGTACTAGATAACCGTTACACACTCTGACGCTTGTGGAGAGACACTAACTTACTCAGCTCAGCTCTATTGTGTAAGTGACTATGAGAAACGGATGTTAGTCCGCTGATGTCCTGATAAACAGGCCCATTAGATCCCTGCTTCAGCTGGACAGGAATGAAAAACACTTGACAGAAGAGAAGACAACGCCTCAGCGCACTCAAATCCTTCCACAGGTCTCGGGAAAAGGTGATGAGCGATGAACTCAGAGAATGTGTTCCGTCTATTATACTTCAAGTAGAAATAACGGACGCCCAAAGTTTGGTGTTTCAATGCAATTATTAGGTAAAAATATAGCACATTTCAGGTTTTATCACTATATTCTAGAGCATTTTTAAAAACAATATTTTAAAGTTTGTGTTGAATTGAAACCAGGTTTTGGTGTTTTATCTTGTGCTCTACTGATTCAAATAAGTTGGATACAATGACAACTTTTCAAGTCAGCAACGCACTGAAAACCCCAGAACCTTAACACTGTGAATTTGTGCTATTAGAAAAACAGGTGTCTGCCGGAAACCATAAAGTCTCTGCTGAAGGTGTCTGAGTCCAACAGTTCTGACCCAGTGTCTGGACCAGTTCTTCCTCGAGTCACTGTCCTATTCCGTCAGATAAATTAAACTAAACGAAATCATGTCTTCTGAAGATCTTAACATGAATCCCAGTGCAGAGATAATGCCGACAAGTGCTTTGGGAATTCTTCATCTGCAGACATGCAAATGGCCAGGTCGATTTGAAACATCTGGCTGCAGGATTATTTCAACAACAACGAGTTTTTTTTATTTGTAATAACTTGGTTCATATTTTTAAACTCTAGCAGCATTACACACAACTGAACTTTACTTGAGGATTCAACTGTTTTGATGAACTCTGGTAAAATTGTGGCTTGTATCAAATTTAACAAACAAAATATTTAAATAAAAAACTATATTCTATGGGGCATTTCATTCAAATTTCACACTTATTTTTTACTTTTTAAATCTGAATTGATTTAGAATGAACTTAAACATTTTTAATAATATCTCCCTGCTGCCTTTTATTTAAAGATTTTTGACCAAACCAAAATCAAACTTGTAACTCCGTCCAATAGGATTACAAAGTCTTATAAACACAAAACACAAACTAACCTTTGCATCAACCTTATGTGAAAACTACTTATGTCAGATTTCCTCTCTTTCAGGAATGTGTTATTACTCATATCCAGTGCAAAGATACAAAATGTGTGATTATCATCACGCTCCACCGAGAGTGTGTGTGTGAGTGTGTGTGATCGTGGCCTGTGGTCCTTCACGCTGCAGCCAAGACACAATAGACCACAGCACAAAAACACAGGACACACTCAGACTCACACAGGGGATAGAGAATGCAGGAGGAATGCACCGTTAGAGAAACACTTTAAACACTTGGTTCCACTGTGTGTGTTCCTCGCGTACCTGCTCATGTATCTGGCAGGCGGTGAGGTTGTGACGATGCGTGGATGGAGAGATCTGGACGTGCCTTAGCCAGCTCCTTCTATCAAGCACGTGCCCATCCAAACCTGTCCTCTCGTCCTGCAAAGACACACAGGGAAAGATCTAAATCTGGTTCGCATTTTGAACTTTTAGAGATTACAGTGTCTAAAATCTCATGCCACCCACTGAGCAGAAGAAGAAAAAGGTGAATCACACACACACACACACACACACACACACACACACACACACACTTTAACACACTCATGCTCATAACACACTCATTTACTCTTAAATTAAACTTTTATTTTTAACTTTATATGCAAAAACATTTCATACATGTGTATCATAATTGTATGCTTGATTTTAAATTACATTTATATACAAATTACATTATGCATATTTAACAAGTCTTTTGATATATATATATATATATATAAACACAATTTAAAAACTTTAAAAATTGCTGCAGCAATTTAGTTTTAGCTTGAAATTTTTACTGAAAAGTGAATGCAATTAGTGTTTTCACCCTGCCAAACGAAAATATTTAATTATTTCAGACAATAATAATAAATCATGAAACCATCAAGGGGAATAATGCAACAATTTTACTGCATATAGCTGTAACATTAAAATACTTTACTTTAGGTGGAAACAAACACAAGCATTTGTTCTACTGAAATAACTGTTCATCTTCGTTTAGACTTGAACTCTTTATGCTCTTTCTGAAATATTTTTTTGTCAAATAAACCAGCTCGCCCTATTGAGACTCCACCGATCCAGTAGAAACAATTCACACAAATCAAAGAAATATGAAAATGAGAAAATTCTGACTTTTTAGGTCAAACGAACACGGTTTGAAATAAGGTCCAGGCAAATTTGCGGTTAATTTTATGGTTTATGAACGAAATAACGGTCACGAAAATGTAAAATAAAAAAAACAAAACAAACTCTAAATCCAAAATCACTTGTTAGTTTATAGCTAGCAGAATATCTTATATTTAAAAAAGTGATAATATGTGTTCATTTTATCATAAAATATTTTAAACAATAGTGAATTTTAAAAATATTCACATTTTAGTCAAATTGCATTTTTCGTGTACTAAAATAGTAAGCAAATTAAATATGTATATATATATATATATATATATATATATATATATATATATATATATATATGTTTGTATAAAATGGTGTATTTTGTTTTACTAGTTTCTTTTCTTTATTTTTTTTTCTAACGCGTCAGGGGAAAGAAACGAAGCTCTTTCGTTTCTGCACAATAAACTGGTTCAAAGGTGAAGGATGAATAAACTTTTATTTGACCATTAATTCACGGTATGTCAGAGAGAAAAGTTGATATGAACGTAGAGCTCCTACCTTACGAACTTCACTGAAACCTGGCGGGGAAGAACGAATCAATGGAGCGGGAGCAAATACTCTCAAGAGCTGCGGACGAAGCTCGGTCTCGGACGTTAGGTTTCGTTGTATTTCGCAGCGTGTATCCCAGGTCGCGTTTGCTTCTGGATAAAATCGATATCTTCAGGATTATCAAAACCAGAAGATTCGGTGAGCTTTCCAGACGAGGAAACTTTGTTCAACTTCTTACACAACAAACGCGCGTTAAAATCTCCAAGTCGCTCTCTGAATGACCGTTTCCCTGTCCCGCGTCCAGGCATCGGATGAAGGAAACAAAACCCCGAAGTGTGGAGGAAAAAAAATTAAGAGCGACGGCGACGATCGTCTACTTTCATTGACACAACCTAGTAGGAGTGTCTCTGTCTGTCTCGTGCGAGTGGATCCTCTCCTGTCCCACGCGAGGAGATGCGCCGAGGAGGAGGGAGAGGGGAGGGGGTCTTGTCTCGCGTGTCCACCGGTCGGAAGTTGCGAGTTTAGGGGAGTCAAGCTCGCGTAGAGGGGAGGTCAGACCGAGGTCGGGACGGGGCTGATCGTGGATAGACCCAAATTTCCCCGCTTTGATGAAGCCATGAAATCAGTTGCGTTTTTCTCCCTCGCTGCCTGCGCTGCTCGCGTGGGACGGAGTCGAGCGTGATAAACCAGGCTCGTGCACGTGAACGCGCGCTGGAGAAGCGAAACTTCTTTGTGCGAGATGAGGCAAAAAACAGGATGTGATATAAGAAATAACGTTTTGTTCTTTGTGCGGAAAAAACAGCCCATTCTAAGAAGTGTTTTAAAAAATTGTTTTTTTTCTCACGCAAATACACCTGCTCTGATCACAAGTCCGGACCTAAGAACGAAGCAAACAGGTTCTAAACTAATGATAAGAGAAACAAAAGTCTAAAAGATATCTACATAATGCATCTATAAATCATATCTTACCTTGAAATAATAAATTAATGTATAATAATAAAGCAGTTTAAAATAGAATTATGTAAAACTAACTACAATACTTCATTCGAACATTGTTTCGAGAACATTTTAAGAGCAAGAACCTCTTTTTAATGTTTTTTTTATACGATAAACAATATGGTCAAATTAAAGAATTGTCCGAGCGAAGTAAAAGAAGATCAGAAAGACCCTTGACAGACTGAGTCTGTTGAAGATGAATACGTCTCCCTGGCCTATCGCTGACATTGAACTCGAGGTTCTGATAATGTCCATTGTTTAATAAAATCGCAGAGCAAATGCGGAGGAAGGACAGGAAAAATCATGTGTAAATACGCCTGCCCGAGCCAAAGATTCCCATGCACCCGCGCTCCTTGAGAACCGCAAAGAGACCCCGGTCCGCCGCGCATCGATTTCCTGCCATTCCTCGACTTGTCCATTGTTGGAAGCCTTTTTAATTTAGCCATAAATTGGGAAAGCTCAAGCTATGAGCTGTTCTATTTTCTCCCTGTCAGGATGAGGGATTTGGTTTATGATGCATTGTGTATTAAATACAAGTAATCTGGGAAAGTGATTGCCTGGGCTCGCCGGGGTCTGATGGAGGCTGGTGATAGAGGTTTCTCAGTCCAGTTGTTCTGGAAAGGAGGAAACGATAGCAGATCAACAAAAGGGCCACTGGTGTCTGTACCCAGCTCGGGGTAACACGGGGTAGAAGAGGCACGGGACAGGCAAAACCCGAAGTGTTATTAAAGGCATCTGCCGGTAGATGGCGCACAGAGCTGAGTTTAAAGGGGAAGGGAAACTTTTTCTTTTGACATCAGAAATCAAACTGCATTTTGCACCGGTCACAATGTTTAATGTTATGTGCACGGAGGAGCTGTAGGCGGTATATGAATGAGCAGAAATGTTTAATTCGATAAATGCATAGAGCTGGTGTTATTTAGAGAACTGCCTCTCTCTCTCTCTCTCTCTCTCTCTCTATCGCTGGGAAGCGCATCAGTCAAGCGGAGAGCTTTGGAGCTGCTGAGAACGAGAGTCATTTTTCCCGGGAAGCGAAATTGCTGCACACACCGCTGTACGCATTAAGTCGTCAAATTGTTAGATGGAACATGAAAGATTCAGTTGTATTAGTTTCAAATAGAAAATCGCCCGAACGACCTACAATACGAGTCAACGCTTAACCACGAAAGACTTGGATAAAACACAATTTAATCCGACATAAGCTTATTAAATAAAAATAAAAGAGCATGCCCCTTTTTTCGTTAATAATATTGTCAGGGTCTTAATTAAAAGAACTGACGCAATTATCAAACAATAATCACTGTAATTAAAGTCGGAAAATGGAAACGTCGGAAACATTGACAAAACAAATTGCTCGATTGGAACGGAATAACGATTAAAGATTACAGCGGGTCGAGTTCAAAAGTAACAAACTTTGCAAAAGTCAGTTTTTAATATTATATATACGTGTACGATTAGATATTATTTATATAATATCTAATCGATATAATATATTTATGATTATATATATTTTTTTCATTCAGCATGGTTATTATTTTAAATAAAAATTGGAAGTATATTCATCATTATTACAAGAGCATTTGTTCCTTTCATAGTTATTGCGTATATGTACATGTACTTTTTTTCCTTGAAGTCATATCCATCTTAACCGCTTAATTGTTCGAGGTCGTATTTGTGTAAACAAATACATATTTCAAGCAAGTGCTTTTTGTCAATTGTAGCTGCGTTTTCTGCTGCTTCGCCGTTTCCTCGGCCCAAGCACTTGCAGACAGCGGCACTGCAGCTCGGGTTTGTTTATTTGGAGTTGGAGACGCGCATTACGCCGTTAGGTCCGCGTATTTTGCGGAGGGGAATCCCAGATGGACGAGAAACTGACGCCGGGATGGAGCTGCTCCCCGCGGTCTCCACCGGCCCTGGAGCCGCGCTCTAATGGAAACACTGTGTACGAGATGCATTCCAGCACATCCTAACGGGAAAGAGGGGGCAGAGAAGGAAAATATCGCAGCTAGATCCACATGAAATAGTTCAACCATTCATCGAGATAGACCTCCCATTGACAGGAGCGAAAAGCTGCATTAAGCCTGTACCGCGCCTCCCTGCAGACGCTGGACTCCACAACCAGCTATTAATTTAAAGTGCGGGGCCACTCAATCAATGGGCTCAAGCAAAACTCATTTAAAACTGCTCCAACAGACCAATTTAGAGCCCGGGGCTCAGGCTCCACTACTTAGTCATCTTTTGTTTGCCTCTAATAGCTTGCAACTCGAAAAATCAGCCAATGACGTTCCACGACGATCGTTACATAATATCAGAAAGCAAACGAGAATAAACGAAAATTGTAACTCATGTGTCACTGAAACGTTTTGTGTTTGGAGTTGTTAGGACTTATTGTCACTGAGGCCTATTTCAGACATTGTTTATCTCTCAGAATAAAATGAATAAAAAAAGTAAAAAAACAAATGTAGGTTATATATATATATATATATATATATATATATATATATATATATATATATATATATAAAAGAGAATGCACATAACAAGAATTTGTGTTATGTAAGCACACTTTCCTTAAGCCAACAAATTACCATTACATGAAAAGACAGGAAATGAAAATGGAAAAATGTAAATAAAAAACGTCCTAAGATCTGGAAGTGGCCCGTAGCGCGTGTGTTAATCTCCGCCCTGGTAATTTGGTTCTTCGAGAGAGGTACCGCATCCCTGCTGCTGCGCCCCGTGTGCCATAAATCACAGCTTTATGTGGATGGGGTCAATCCACCCCCTCTCGGACGGCCTGCGCGGCGCTTTCCCTCTCTCTCGATTTCTCCTAATTATTTAAAATCATCATTCCCGATGTCCACCGGCAGACAGAGTCTTCTTTCTATTTCCGTCAAGTTTGGCCTGAGAGTTACCAGCCCATCATCTTTAGTGCCGTCTGTGCAGTCTCACTATCTACCGTGGGCCGGGCTTCGCAACCAGGGGCCCATGTTTCATCCCAACTCATGCGCAGCCGCGAGAGTCAGGAAACGGGCGAGAGAAAACAAAACTGGCCACGATCCCAAGCCATCTACGTAGAAAACGAACAAATTACTTGATGTGAACGAGCAATATAAGACTAAACAACTGCAGTAAAAAAAACCTAACTATTTATTTCAACACAACAATTCACAACCATCATCAACCCAACTAAAATCACTGCGGATCCGCTATAACAAGCATAATTTATGTTGTGGATGTAGCGTGTGCTCTTGTTGCTCCAGACGGTCGGCGTGAAACAGATAGATTGTGTTCTCTGGCTAACATGAAGTTAATTGCTTTGACAGCGGGAATGACAAGACGTGACTCGGGCGCAATAACACAGCCCTGACTAAAACAGAACCAGTAGTCTGCAGCACAATGCGCTATTCAGACCGTGAGACTTATAGGGGCCACGGGGGGACTGGATTTTTTTTTTAAAACATAGGTGGGAAGTGCTGGAGCTGTATTCACACCACAGGTTTTTGGGAAGTGTGGCCTCAGGCACCGCGCGGCACACGGCTAAATGTTGGAATGTGCCACCTCCGGTGCGGCAAAGGTGTGTGTGCGGCGAGGGTTATGACAGCCAAGAGAACAGCGCAGAATTGCGAAATCACGGACGCTTTCCCTTCGAGGGGTCAGAGATCACGTTTTGAAAACATAAATTAACTGAGGTGGGAAACTGGGAGAGTAGGAACGCATCTAAACACAACGGGACACACAGTTCGCTTATACTTTCACCTCTACACACACACACGTAGAGCAGGGGGCTTTGGGGGCAATTAGAGCATGATGTTGAACTCTGTAGGAGAAGCAAATTGCTTCTTAAGAGTCTGCGCATATCATCTTTAAAAGACTAGTATAATGTTGGTTGTAGAATGTACCAACTTCTAAAACAGGGGTGAACGGTCATTATATTAGCTGACGGACTTTGATGTGTCCCACACTTGAAAGGTGTCAGCGAGCTCAGTAGCGTTCCAATTTAAGCACTATTATTTAATATTGAGACTCAGGCGTATAAGGTGTGCGCGCAAGCAACTTTTATTGTAATGGGAAATAGGATATCACAAGGAAGGCTCATTACGCTCACCGTATCCCTCCCCTCGCCGTTCGCTGTCTTAAACGGAGCGGGAAATGAAACTCCTGTGGAGTAACACTGGTCATTAAAACAGTCAGGCCTGTGTTTTAATAATCACATATATAAGAGGCACTTAGCGTCCGACAATCTTTTCAATACCACCCTTTAAAACGATTTCATTAGCAGACGAGAAGAGAAGGGAAAAAAAGCGTTTAAATGCGTATTTCTCTCCTCCAGCCGCACCGGTCCGGCAGGGAGCGCGAGCAAACGCAGGTGCGCACGTGTCGCTGACGTGCTAGACGCGCGGCGGCTTGATGGATTACAGGCGTGTGCGTCGGCCGGCTTGAAACTATTATTATTTTCCATGCCACCATAATGTGTTCGCACCTTTTTAATTGCGAAGAAAGTCAAACAAGGCGACAAAGCGTGAACTTTGAGTTACATGAAGCCGAAAGAGCTTGGGCTGAACGGAAATTCGATGTTTCAAAATAAAAACCAAACAGGATTAAATGTAACAGGCAGTTAACGTAAATCATAGTCATCACACCGTTTCTTTACGCTATTTCTTCTAAGTTCACTTGATGCTTTTTGCAGCCATTTCCTCTCCAGACCTGTGATCTTTTCTCTTCTTGATTGGATTCCGACAGGCCTTTTTTTTGGTGTTCTTCATGGGTGACTTTTATTGGGGACTTTTATGAAGACCATGTTTGAGTTTATCTACAGAGCGTTTAAAGGAAACGGACACAGTTAGTTTAACAGCAGACGAAATGAAGCAAACGCAAAAAGAAGAGAGGAAAGGAAGACAACAGGCCTCATTAAGTCGTCGCGTTGAGATTCGGTAACTCATATTTACAGCTTCACTGGTTTTCAGTGGCTTCAAAAGAGACAGAAGTTAGTGCAGGTCAATATTTAACTGGCCCAGAGCCCCACAGACCACCAAAAACATGTATTTGTCAATTACAAATGGGCAAATTATTGTTAAGTAAAATCTGGAACTAGCCGAGTCCATTCCCCTGCACGTGTGCACCAGCAGATGATTGACTTGTCAGACATCAGCGTCAATAGAGCAGGTTTATTCAATTCCAGCCCAATCACGAAGGTGTCACACGCTTTTGGGCGGCGTGCGGCCCCCGGCAGCCCGGTCTGATAAATCTGCTTTTATGAGGGCCAGTTATAGCTTTTATGGCTGAATGTTGAGAGGAACGGATTCAGTGGTCAATCATCTCTGTGTCTGGAGGAGAGCGAGAGACTGGCTCAGGTACCGGTGGATCGATGCTTATTGTAAGTTTGAGGTGATGGAACACTACTGTGATATGACTAGATCATCTCTCACTCTTTATTTCCTCCTTTCATTGCTCTTCATCTCTCCAGTATTTCACTCTTTCTTCTGCTTTCTGTCTTTGCTCTTGGCACGACTCTTCATCCATCTTTCATCTGGACCTCTGCATTACTCAGAGTTTTTCACCTCTTTCTCTCTCTCACTGAATAAAAATTCAGTCTGGCTCTCACTGAGATCAAAACGCTTCAGCAAACATCTCAGAACTTCATGTAAACACACTCCGAACACATAAACCAAACGTGAAGGGTCTCTCTCCCACCTCGGGATGAGGAAAAGCTGTATCCTTGCAAATAATCATGCACACACACACACACACACACACCCACACTATCTATCTATCTGTTCGTCTTTCTGTCTGTCTATCTGCAGACGTGTATACATGTTCATAGGTTTACACACACATACTTTCAGATTAACAGGTCTTCATGTTCCATCTCAAACTTTTATGCAGATAAATTAAAAACATCCCAATTGCTTCCGTGACCCATGCTCGTCTGTTCTCTAGCATATTACTGAAATATTTGTTCAATAAACTTTAGTATATACCCTTTATATACACACACACACTTGGACAGGAAGCTGAAATACCAATTACTTCCACCGTCGTCTATAAACGTCAGGAAACATCAGTGTAAAGTACCAAAGTTTAGCCAAAACGTGCATAAACTATCTCTCAAATCTCCATAAATCTCCTGCTGCTAATCTTCCCTTCAGCTCCAGAGTCTAAACCTGTCAAAACATAAATTAGACGCTCATACAGCGAAAGTCCTGATCTCCCAGTCCGACCTCCATCCCTCTGTTTATTCCTTTATCTGGGAGCCATTTGTTCCCCGTGTGTGTTTATGAAGGAGTTGTTCATTGTGGAGATGTGGAGTGTGTGTACACGTCAGCTCACACTTAATATCTGTTTGTTTGACAAGAGAACTCTTCACGCCTTCATCTCTCCTTCAAACACTTTTTCTACTCATGTCCAGCACTTTCTTTCTTCTCAATTCTTATTATATTGTACGCCTTAATATATATATATATATATATATATATATATATATATATATATATATTAATCTTTACCATTGTAATGTTGAACAAATATTTATTTATTTTTCTGTTCTTTTCTTTTATTTCTTTAGTTCCTGTCCTCGTCATCTTCAAATTCTCCTTCATCGTTTCTGCATACCTTCATTCTTTCCTTCCACCCTCCCGCCTTCCCTTCTTCCTTCCTTCCTCCCTCCTTCCTTTCTTTCAATGCATTTGATTGGCCTTTTATTTACCAACTTAATTTTTTTCTCAATGTTCTTTTTCTTCTTTTCTTTCAAACTTGAAAGTTACTTTCATTAAAATAATTTCTAATAAATATTTCCTTCACTTGCCTGCTTTAATTAATCCAACCATTGGAGGATGAATAATTTTCTTACTTTTTCCTTTCTCCTCTCATTTGCAAAAGTTGTCTAAATCATTTTATATCTTTACATTCTCTTTTTATAGTGAACAGTAGAATGTCAGAGTTTTATAATGCAGCAAGCCTCATGTTTATGATGGACTTGTGTGTGCTGGTACAGGTTTTATGTAGTTTAGCGTTTACAGCAAGCCCTGAGTGTGTGATATCAATATGTTTGTGTGATACACAGACATTACTAAACTTCTGTACTTGGTTGAAAAAACAACAATACAGAACAACTCTCATTTTATAATACGTATATAAAACAGGTTCAATCATATTTGACCCAGTCTATTATTATCACATATTCTTTATAGATGTTTTCAAATGAAGTGTTTCCTCATTTACATATATTTGCATATATTTTACATATATTAATTGATCATTTGTACGTATAATTCATTTTAAAAGCATATATATATATAACTATATATATATATATATATATATATACACACACTGTATATATAAGTGTAAATAAGATGATCAGAAAGATCAGGAATGTAACTGTAATGTACTTACTTTTACAGTTAAGAAAAAATTCTTACATATGTTTCTGGAACTGTATTTACATTTTTTATATTGTGGATGCAAGAAAAGTCTGAAAACGCAGTAGTGCGCACACTCATACACACACATACACACACATACACACACACACACGTATACACACACACAAACACACGCACACACACGCACACACACGCACACACACACACACACACACACACACACAGACATAAATACATACCTACATGCATAATGAAGGAAAGTGCAGTGGAATATTGTATGTCATTACCAACATGTGAAGCCTGAGGCTGTCTGCCTCACTGAGACGTGTGTGTTCGGAGTGTAATCTTAGTGCTGATCAAATGCACGAGTGTGTGTGTGAAAGCGCAGGCTCTTAATAGAAGCCTGTCGCAGGACTGCCAGAGTGAGAAACAAGCAGCGTAATGGATGACTGGAACCTCGGCTCCCAGAATTCCCTCTGGTGACCCTCGCTGGCCAAGCCGCCTACGGCAACTCCGCATAAAGAGAGAGAAAGAGAGAGAGAGAGAGAGAGGGGAACAAGGCAGAAAATATGGAATTGCTGGCAGACAGAAATATGAGGCCTGCGTGGTGGACAATACGAACAACGGTACGTAAGGAAAGACAGTCGGAAAGTTGGTTAGTGGTACGTGTGTGTGTGTGTGTGTGTGTGTGTGTGTGTGCGTGTGTGTGTGTGTGATTGATGAGGGTGTGTGTTGCTAAGAGGGACCCATCACATGTGATCACATAAACACTTCTTCAGTGTTTGTGGAGCTTGACGTGTGTGTGTGTGTGTGTGTGTGTGTGTGTGTGTGTGTGTGTGTGTGTGTGTGATTGATGAGCGAGTGTGTTGGTAAGTGATCGTTCCGCTCAGAACGGCTGAACGCTGCTTTGTGTTGTCACAGACGTCGCGAGTGTAAAAACACACACCATTAATCAAGCGTCATTAACTTAGACTCAACTAAAGCAGTTCTGCTGACTCACTCATTTACACAAGCAAAGAAACTAGTTTGTCACTTACAGTGCAACTTCACGTTACCTTTCGACACAAGAACATGTTTGTTATCAAACTGTCATGAACTAAAATTATTTTTCCCCACATAGAACAAAGTAAATAAATACACACTGTATTTCAATTTAGATTTTTAGTTGCAAGGATCAATTATTTACAATTGAAGTGAACAGCATTAGCACTACTAACTAACTAACTTTAACGTTTAGAAAATTGCTATTTAAATTTTTTAATTTAATGAATTTAATAAAACAAAGGCAGACTGTGAAAAGTCTAACAAATGCTTTACAGTAAATGTGTCGAAAAAAAGCAATATTGCCATAGAGGTCTGGAACAAAGCAGAGGACTTTGGAAATTGTAGTCCAGAGAAATTGCAATAGAACATTATTTGATATCACAGACTAGAAAGAAAATATCCGACCATATAAAAACAAGTGTTGTTAAACCCAAACATTGTTGTCGCTTTCTCTCTCAACAAAACAACACACATTTACAGTTTCTTACAATTCATCCGTGACTTTAAATTGAACGTCAGTTCTGGTAAAGTTGAGTAAAGAGAGGGAGGATTAAGGAGAGAGAGAATTCCTGCGGTCGTACATGTAACGTTGCTTCAACGCTGGCAGAGCTGGAGATTTTACAAAAGAAATACAGGAACAGGATGCGTCTTCTACACCAATCACACACACACTCACACACACAAACACACGCACAAATCCAGACTCCACAACGCAGCAGAGAACAGTTTCACAGTACAGTCCAGAAAAGTTTATTGTATTTATTTATTTATTTTATTGATTGATTGGTTGTTGTTTTTTGTTGTTTCAATACGTTTTTTTTTTAAACAACAGGTAATATTTCAGTTGTACATTTCTCGCAACATCAGCATAAAATACATAAATGCTAAGCATTTTTAGAAATAGTCCTCTTATGAATTGCATGTGTGTGTGTGTGTGTGTGTGTGCGAGCGTGTGTCTGAGCTGCTGAAAATCTTGTAATATTATTTGTCTGCAGTCTTCTTGTTCTTTTCTGTTGCCTTTGTCTGCCTGTCGTCTTTCTTTCCTTGGCATGTATGTGAAATGCAGATGAGAGCAATTGGCCATGAGAAAAAGAGTGTGAACTGATAAAAACGTTACGGTTTGCCACTCAGTGTTTGAGCGTGATTGTGTGTGTGTGTGTGTGTGTGTGTGTGAAAGCAGACAGATAGTTGTAGTAGCGTCTCTGTCACTCTGTCATCATTATTGAAGAACAGAGGGATTCACACAGATTCACAAAGACTGTGAGAACAACACCGATCTATCCATCCAACCCATCTATCCATCCATCCATCTATCTATCTATCTATCTATCTATCTATCTATCTATCTATCTATCTATCTATCTATCTATCTATCTATCTATCCATCCATCCATCCATCCATCCATCCATCCATCCATCCATCCATCCATCCATCCATCCATCTAACTTCATGTATGTCTTTCTTTTTTATCCATCTTTACCAAAACGTTCATGAGAGAACTGTTCTCCTGCTCTTATTGTTTTAGTCTATTATGATAGATCAAATGTATGACTGTAGAGTTTGCAACACAGATGCCCCGTTCTACAGGTCTGTGTGCGTGTTCGAATCATACATTCTGACAGATAACAGCAATCAACGGAACTATTCTCTCTCCGGCCAAAACGACCATATGTTAACGAACGAGCCACGCTATTTCTGAAGCAGGAATTAAAGCCACAGAAGAACCGGCCAAAGCCAACTTTAGCCTGCGAGGGAAACAATTACTTACATCCCAACTTGATGACAAGCTTAAGTTCCAAACATGAGGTTTGCCTGAACGCGTGGTGTTTTTGCGGAACGAGGCCAGATTGAAGAAAAAGAGATGAGACGGAGAGAAAGTTCACGAGAGGATGAGAAGCAAATGTTCGGCCCTGGCTGTCGTCCCCATGATGGATGGACTGGGCTGCAGAAAGACTCTAAAAGTAGATGCACACAAACACAAGGCTTAGTCTAGATCAGCATCGATGAAAAAATCAGAAAGGTTGAAGTCTGGAGGAAAAGTCAAAGAAGCGGATGGAAATAGTGAGTATGGAAGTGAGGGAAACTACTGAGTTTTGTTTTAAAAGAATGTACAAATCTATATGAATGTACAATCTGTTTGAACAATAAATTTAAATATTTCTACATAGGTAAATATACATAAACAAAGAAAAACACAAACTGGTTTCAGTCAGTGGAAAAAGGGTCTGAGAAACGAGTCTGAAACGTTGCCTGATATACAGTTCCTGTCCTATTTCTGACCATTTGGGTGGAAGGTAGCGTTTGATGCTTATTTCCCTGCTTTTGGCCCTCGTGGTGGTTTCTGTTTTGTTTGATACTTTGCATAATTAAAAGTCTTGTCCTTGCATTCAGTCACAAACCGTGCAAAACAAACAAGAAATCAAAAAAAAAATTTTTATTTTGAAATCAAAAATTTAAATTCAAGTAAAAACAAACAAAAAATTATAAAAGGATTACAAATAGCTTATTAAAATAATATTTATTTGTGAGATATTTTATAGTGCGTATGTACAAACACATTGAAACATCTTAATTCTAATAAACCGTGCAAATAAGATTTATATATATGTATATGTTTGTATGATTCATTTATTGGCAATGCTTAAAGTTCCAATATAATTGGAATCCGATTATAATTCCTAGTTAATGTAAAGTTTTATAATGTAAAAAATGCATTTTTCAGAAAGCTCACTAAATTAGAGATTTAAGAAAGAGCACACTTGACCTACTGAAAGTAATGGAACAACACCTGGTTCTCCTCTAGTACCTGAACGTCACAGACACACACACACACACATACACACACGAGCATGTCGTCACCTCTCCACCAGCTCTTTGTATCAATCTGAAGACGAAATCTCACCTCATCAGCATCCATTGACTTCAATCTCTATCAGTCTTCTATCGTAGTCACGTTCTATGTCTATTTATCTCATTTCAAAGGCTTCTGACACAGAAAAGAGGTTTGAACTGAACTATTCTTTTTCGTGTAGAGGGCTTTTATGAGGCTGAATGATGTGAATCTTCTGCTTCACATGTCTGTTTTCTTTATGTCTTTTAAATCTATTCATCTAAAACAGCATCTCACCATCTCTGTAAATGCTCGAAACTCATCCATCTGCTCCGGTGTCACTCTCTCTTTTACACTCCTCCTCCCCAGTTCTGACACACTCCATCCATCTATGACAAAGCGATGTAAATGTCAACAGGTCAGCTCCGCCGAGACCAGCGGTTTGTGCCGTGCTACGAGTGTTTATTTGGAGATGCTAATCAGTGAGATGTTGCTAATGCAGTCTCAGCTGTCGCTTGACTAACAGTTTAATGGCTGTTCATGAAAGAACAACTGATGATACAGTCTGAACTCTCCATTCAACACACACCTGCTTTCTCCTTGACTGAACGTCTATGTCGCTATCTGGGCTTCGCAGCACCGCATCATCACCCAATATTGTCTCTTTAGGTGCCGTTGTATCACTGCTTCTGTTGCACAGATGAAGAATAACACAAGGAAGAGATTTGTAATATATAAATCTCTCTATTTTAGTGTCTGTTTCTCCCTGTTTCTTGTTTGAGAGACTTATTTGGATTTAAATCCTCGTACTCTTTATCTGGAAATTGTAAATGCTTAATTTAATTATTTTGTTAATCACAGCTTTACAGTTTTGTCTCTAATTTAAAAATCTTCTTGCTGTTGTGCGGGTGTTTGGCTGCTGGTGGGTTAGTAACTCTAAATTATTACACCATGTTTAACAGCCTGTTATATTAAAGCTCTAAACATCTGCATAATTAAGGGAGTGATCATGATATCTATTGCCAAACGCTTATAACTAATTGGGTATGAGTTCGGCAACCTGACATGTTGGCTCCGCCCACACTTATACAATCTTATACACAATCTATTGCTCACAGTAGCCATGCACATCCATAATGATGAAAAGCCACTCTACTTTTAGCTAAAATGCTCTTTAGAAACCTATTGATGACATCACTCACACTACATCACGTCATTTTAAGGTTTATGGCTTAATTACATTAATTTGGGGGGTAGCAACCATATATCGGGTCATTATTATAGTGGTTATATATTTGGGGAAACAAGAATTATATTTTAATAGCCATAAATATAATTTAATAACGTATACATGATAGATTAATAGATACATATTGTCCTTTACTTGACCTTGACTCAATGTTTGTCCCCAAATCATAAATGTTAAACTTCCGCACAGCAAATATTTGAGTTTGGCCAATTCGCAAAGCACTGCTCAATCCTCTGATAGAGATTGTCCTTATCCTAACACCCACCCACACACACAAGCACACACACACACACGCACGCACACACACACACACACACACACACACACACACACACACACATACAGACACACGCACACACTCCTTCACATTTTCAAATAACTTATGCCTGATATATAACATATTGGTGATTGCAGGCATGACACACACTGGTTTGGGTGACTGAATGAAATCAATCCATGTGACCTGGTGTAATTACGACCTTCGAACCCTAAAACATCCTAAATCTGAAATCCAAACACACTGGTTCTGCGTTCTGTTGTGTGGAAGCCGCCTGGAGCCACAGGCGAGAGGTGAGGGCCGCTGCCGTGACACAGGGAGACCCTGTGACCCGTGTGGTTCAGGCCGGGCCCTCGGGCAGTCGAACCATTACACGTGAGAAAGACGATTAGATTGAAACATGTGTGTGTGTGTGTGTTGTTTTTGAAAGTTTACACCTGCAATCGTCAAGCTGATATCACTCACTCAATTATAAAAATTGTGTGTGTGTGTGTGTGTGTACCATTATAGTACTTGAGTAAAAGTACTTGCAATTTTGAATCATCGAGGTATTAATTATCATTTCTGAAGGAAAAAAAAACCTCATAAATTAATAGTTTTTAGTTTTTCTCATTTGTTGTTTTTTCAATTCAGTTTGAGTAAAATACTTAACTTCCCTTAAAATGGGATACTTTATGACTTTTATTCTTTTATTTTATTTTATTTATTTAACTTTATTTTATTTTATTTTTTATTTTATTAAATTCATTTTATTTTATTTATTTATTCTTTTTTATTTTTTATTCTTTTATTATTATTATAAGTCTTCTTGAAAATTAATGAAGTAATTGTTACAGCAAGCACATCTGCAATGTTACTCAAATTATTATTTTTTAGTTACTGTTTTAGTTGATTTTTAGTTTACATGTATGAACACAATATCCATGCTTATGTCATTCATAAGACTAGATAAAAAGACTGATAGACCCCCACCACACACACACACACACACACACACACACACACACACACACACACACACACACATTCACACACACCTAAACACTTTATTTTTAAACAATAACTGTGCAAGAGCAGTGAATCTGGATCATAGCTTGAGCGTCAAGTGTCTGCCTGTATTGTGGGAGAAAGGCTTGTGAATGGGACATTTCTGGCGGCGCATCTGAGAGAAGAAGAGAATAAAAAGATGCCACTCTTAAGAGAAAGCGAGTTTTATGTGTTTTGACAGTCGGCCTTTTAGAGCATAGAGACTAAGCTTAATCTCCTGTTCCCTCCTCAGACACAGAGACGCATCCTTTACATTCGGACACTGGGAGCAGGCAGAGGGGGAAACCTCGGGGCGTGTCGAGCAAGCGGACCCCTGGCGGGACTCACAAAGGTGGGCGAGACACTGCCCCCTCGCACGGCTCAGTGGGAATCTCTCACTTTTCCCGCTTGAAGATTCCAGTACAGTAGTGAGAGATGGATTCAGATGAAAATCCTTCCAACACAGGACGGAAACCAGAAGCAAACTTCTTCACTTATCTGGTCTTGTTTTAATCCACAATCTATACAAAAGTACTACAAAAGTATAAAACTCATTGTTGAGTTTTCAAGTGGCGTTAAAAGTAGCTTTAAAAACATCTAAGTACAGCTGACAGCTCTGGGACAAAGTAAGAAGTAAATAAGTTTCAGCAGAATGGCCTAGAAAAAGCACACACACACACACACACACACGCACGCACGCACACACACACACACACACACACACACACACACACACACACACACACACAGAGAGAGACGGCAGTGAAACCAAAGTGAGTATGTGTTTGTGTCAATGCCAGGGAATCTCTCCGTAACCACTCCAGCTCAAATCTCGGCCAATAGAAACCCAGTGAACTGAGCAAGGGCTGTCATTACACACGGGCTGACCTGAGATCATCCTCGCCAACCTGGACCAGTATCTGTGGATTTGAGGTGCTGATCTCAGGTCAGCATTCCACTGCCATCCATCATTATACGGCCATCACGCCGAGCCGCTCCTGTAATGAGAAGCTGAAAACCACAGCACGCTGCCGGAAGCAGAAATAGATTCCACACACTCACCAGAACATTCCATTTACCGTCCACCACTTCCAACATTCTACACGCTCAGATGTTCCGGGCAGAAGCACAATGCAAGAATGTGAATATTCTGATGGGCTCTTGACACTACAAACTATTCAAGCTTCCAGCAGTTTAATTGCCTTTACAGGTGTGTGTGTGTGTGTGTGTGTGTGTGTGTGTGTGTGTGTGTGTGTGTGTGTGTGTGTGTGCGTGTGTGTGTGTACATATAGGTGTCAAACACTACAATGTAACAATAATAACATTTCCACATAGCTGCTGAATCGCTTTCCTAACTTGTACACACACACACACACACACACACACACGCGCGCGCGCGAACACGCACACACAAACCTTTTAATTGATGTTTTCACACATGTAAACTTAATTAAACGTTTTATATATTTATATATATATATATATATATATATATATATATATATAATAAAATACATTTTATATATATACGTGTATATATATAATAAAACAATAAAATGTATATATATACATATATATAAACTTTATGTATATTTATAAACACATTTGTCTAATAAGCTAAAATTTGTATTTTTCTGCTGTAAGAAAATTTGTATTTTAAAATTGTACCCACAATACATACAAAATGACACGTGTGACTTTTCAAAACTGATTCTGTTCACCGGCTTCACCCGTAGAAGTTCAGTAATCTCCAAAAAGACCTGCAGCTCAAACATAAGTGTTACCTCAGCGTTCTATTTTTACAGTGTAAAACAAACGCACACGTGCAGAACCTGGTCCAGACAAAGCTTGTAATGTTCAGTTGGGTCTCTGGCAGCTGATAACAAAACAGAACAGTTCTTACATCCCTCCCTCGCTCTACTCCGGCCAGACCTTCCCTCCATCCCGGTGGACCCTCGACATCCCCGAATGGAGATACAGCGCCGGCCTGGCGCCGCGCGGTGCGTCCACGTTTCACATTCACACAAGAAGCACTGAAAAAACAAACAGCCACAGACAACAGCGCGAACACACAGTGAAATGCACACCGCCGCTGATCACGCACGCACAGGGGCCGCAGTGTTGGGTGGTCTGCGGGGATTTGCAGAATTTGGCCTGCGCTGGTCTCCTGGTGGGTTATCTGCTCTGAACGCTATCATCTATCACCCAAACACACACACACACACACACCAGCGTCGCCGATAAATAGCTTGACTTGTTGCAATCAGTGAGTTATGGCAAACTCAGTTTGATGAAAACAGAAATATTGTTCATTCGTCTGGTGATGTATGGCCCAGCAGCTGGTGGAGGCTTTGAAACGGCCACTGGAATTAGCATTTCATCTCATCTGAGCATCTCCAGTGGCCACATTTGAGACGCTCCAATCAAGGAAAGTGGATACAGGAGCTTTAGAAACTCAACTCCAGCAACTCAACACACACATTCATAAGGGTCGGAACTCACACACACATTACACGGCTTCAGCCCTCCCCTGAAACCTGGATTCCCTCAAGTGAAAAAGAATTCCTCACACACACACATATGCGCGCACACACACAGTATGTTTTAGGCAATTAACTCTGCGACGTCAGTGATCCAGAAACACACACGTTTTCATTAAGGAGAAACAAACTTGTTCAGAGACATGGACACACATCAAGGTCACTTTAAATTGCACACACACGCACACACATATATTTCAGCAAGAATATATTATTTTGCAATTATTCTCTGTCTTTCTATGAGTATCAATAACTGTAAAAGTCATTCTATTGATACATCTCTTGCTCTTTCTGTCTCTCTCTCTATTTGTTGCTCTTTCTCTCCGCTACATTTATTCCCCCGGTTTCTCGCTGCATCTCTGCTCTCCACACATGACGGTGGTATTTTCACAGTTGTGATGGTGTGTGTCAGGACGCGGCGGTCCCCGAGGTGTCTGCACAGATGATGATTTGTATTCTCTCTCTCTCTAATGCTTTTTTCACTCGCTCCCGGCCTCCCTCTCTCAGCAGGTCTTTCTTGCATAACCATTTATTTAGGAGATTTTTTGGCTGTGCCGGAGGCTCTAATTACAGGCACAGACAGCCTCTATAAAGCCTATTCTCAGTCTTTTATTGACTTTAGCAGCGTTGCCTCGGGCTCTTCAATTAAGCATTTATACCAAGAAAATACTGCAATTAAATTAAAGCCGATGTAAAGACGCACTGCATCGCACTGGACAAAGCTGATGCTGAATAACACAAACAGCTGCTGTGAGTGAATGACACACGCGCAGAGAGAAAGCAAGAGAGAGAGAGAGAGAGAGAGAGAGAGAGAGAGAGAGAGAGAGAGAGAGAGAGAGAGAGAAACATAATGAAGTCACAAAGTGAAAATCAAAACAATTTGTGAAGCAAAGTCCAGCTCGGGGAAACAGCAATTGATGAAATGAACATAGAAACGAAACAGATAGATTCTCACTTGTTAAACAGATAGTGTAACCCGGGAAATATAAAATGTCACACACACACACACACACACACACACACACACACACACACACACACTTCTTTCTCTATTTCTGTGCCTGTCTCAGTCGTACTTTAATGCTCATTTTCACATCTGAGATCCTCTAGAGTTTCTTCACACTCTTTCATTTGTCCTGTGAGTCCTACAAACACATGTGTAAAAAAGCCCGTCTGTACTCAGTATTCCAGTACTGATTACAGATAAAGTGATATTTTGATAAAAAATTTGACACTGCAGTTTACTCAATGATCTATACGCAGTACTGTACACCAAACTTGTAAAATGGCATTGGATCTCACTGTAAAAAAAGAGTTAAACGTTTAAAAATGAGGCTGAATTGTTTGATTTAAGATATAAAAAATGTTTTCTCTATATCGCTGAAACAAGTAAAAAATTGTTCTTAATTTGTAGTTTTTCCTAACTAATTAAAAATTAAAAATTTTAATGTAAAAGTACATTAAAAGTTTGATAAAATGTCTCAAAACACATGTATTTTTAATGCCATTGCATTCCGTTAAATTTCTCAAAAATTAGAGGCACAATTTAACTGTAAACAAAACTTGGTATCCCTCTTTTTTTCCTATCTCCAGACAATTCTTACTCCCCTCATGAATCCGCCTTTAATTCCTGCTCACAGGGTGATGTATTCCAGGTCCCCGTACATTAGTTTGTTGGACATGTGCACGTATTTAAAATCTGTGCTCTGATTGGCGGCACATCAAAGCGCCACGGCAACAGTCCTGCTGCTCTGCAACAATAAAGATCATTCGCAGATTCCGCAAATTCTCATTGGCTCCCAGCAGGAGCTTGGGGGCGTCACTCCTGAAAGCTGGGCCAGTGTCCTTTGTGTGGTTCAACAGGTGAAAACACTTCATTAGAAGAAGATTAGAAAAGTTGGAGAGAAAAAAAAAAAGAAATGGGCGCTCAGAAAAGGAGGCAAAATCAAAGTGCAGTTATTAGCAGCACACTGTGATTTATTGGCATGTCAAAGTGTAAGTAGGTAATAGAGTAATACGTTTCCAAATAATTACAGCACTGTATAAAATAATAGCAAGGAAATGAGTCTTAAAGTTATGTCCTTAGAACAAAAAAAAACCTGAATCGTTTATTAATTTGAACAGCAATTATAGGACGATGAAAGAATGAAAAATTGTAATTTTGTCACCGTTGCAGAAAGAGAAAAATTGAAAATAGCTACACTTAAATAAGTCATTGAACAAAGCAAATACACAACCCCTTCACTATGATCCTTCACTATAAATAGTGTACTTTTAAACACTAACTGGAAGTTTGATAAACAGACTGTTAAATTGTTGAATAAAACATACAAAGAGAGAGAATAAAAAGGTGGGACTATAGAAGAACAGAAAAAGTCATATATGTATAAATAATTATATACCATAAAATACTCTTATAGTGAGCAAGAGAGTGAAAAAAATTAAGATGAAGATTGGATTTGATAGATAAATAGAACAGGCTGAAAGAGAACAGAATGTCAAGGAAAGATAGAAGTGTACTGTAAGAGGGGCAAATAGAAAGAGTGGAGAACAAGTAGGGAAGAAAGGAAGAGGACAAGATATGGAGATACAAATTGAGATATGGAGAAAGGGATAAAGACAGAGTAAGAGAGAAAGAGACAGAGAAGGAGAGAGTGAGTGAGAGATAGATAGAGAGAGATCGAGATAGAGAATGAGAGAGAGAGAGAAAAAAATAATTAAATAGAGATAAATAGAAAGAGAGAGAGAGAGAGAGAGAGAGAGAGAGAGAGAGAGAGAGAGAGAGAGAGAGAGAGAGTCTGATCTGTGATCACTCAGGGGTGAAGTGGCTGGGCTGAGGGGAAGTGTGCGCCCTCCTGCTCCAGGACCTGTGTCTGTGTGTGTGTCTGTGTGTGTGTGTGTGTGTGTGTGTGTGTGTGTGTGTGTTTGGGGGGCTGAACATGCTGGAGACAATTTTCAGCTTGGTTGGTTTTACTCAGTACAGCAGGTCTCAACAAAACAAACTGACAAAACAACAGACACCAACTTAATGACCCATACACCCCCAGTACTGACACACAGACGCGCACAAACTCATGATGCACACACACACACACACACGCACGCACACACACACACACACACACACACACACACACACGCACACACACACACACTAGTAAAAAACAATGTCTGGGTGATTTAACATGTTAGTGGGTCAAGTGGACGGACAGAGGAAGGGATGATGGAGGGGGTGGATGTGCGAACAGATGAGTTTCAAAGGTGACCACTGATGTAAAGGATAGCAGGATGGACATATAAATATATTTGATGAGTGGATGAACAGATTCAAATGAATGAGAGATTGAAACACATGTGCTCTGGTACAGAAGCTTTTGATGTTTCTCTACAAAAGATCACAATCACATGAAATTATAAGCCAGATGTATTTAACTGTATATTTAGTGAGAAAAAGAGGGGGGGGGGGTAGAGAGAGGGAGCATTGGTCTGTGTGCAGAGGTGCATGGTGACCTCATTTTGTGCCAGTGTTCAATAGTTGTTCGTCCTGGCACACAATGGTACACACACTGCACGCACACGCACAAACACACCCAATTTGTAAAAATGATTGTCAGTCTCTTGCCATACAGGAGTACACACAACAACCTCACACACAGCCAGATTAACCTGAAACGCATGTTTTTCAGATTGTGGGGGAAACCAGAGCTCCCAGAGGAAACCCACGCAAACACGGGGAGAACATGCTAACTCCACACAGAAAGGCCCCAGCCAGCCTCGAACTCACACCACAAGTCACAATCAGAACCTTCTTGCTGTGAGGCCACAGCACTACCCAATGCGCCACCGTGCCGCCGTCTATCGGAACCATCAGTCTGTCCATCCATCCATTTCTCCTTCTACACTGCTTGAAGAAATTGTATTTTATATTTTAAATCAGTGTGTTTTACTGTGTAAAGTTAATAAATCGCCAAAGGCAATTTCAGACTTATCAGTTTTCCTAAGGCCGCAGTTTCAAACGACTTTCTGAAATAGTCGTTTGTGAGGAACTTCCTCTCGGTAACTGATAAAGTGCCCAGAAGAAATGACTGACAGATTCAAGTGCGCCTCGTCATTGACCTCTGTGAGGTTTGAGCTAATGTTTAGCGGCGAATGTTCCAACCGGTTCCTTCATTTCCTTCTGACTTGCCGAACAAACCTCACATACAAATGAAACTGTGTGAAACTTTATTGGATGGATAAAGAATTCTGTGCAAGTCTTTGTGAGTAATTGAGCAACAAACTCGGCTGTCATTATTCCCAAGAGCATGATTACAACCATGATGCAGCTGGGCAGATTTACAGCCAATCAGAATCAATCGACCCGTCTTTGTGAAATTTCGGACATTAGCTACAGACACATAGATTAACACGTGTGCACAGACTCGGTCAGGCCCAGACTACTACAGCACTAATCCACCATTACCTGCTTGTCTGTCTGTCTATTAACCTTCTGTCTAATCATTCGTCTATCTTAACTCATCAGTCTCTCTCTGTGCATTGGATTGTCTGTCTATTTGATTATCTATCATGTCTATCTATGTTCCTCCAAATCTGTCTGTCTTTCTATCTGCTCATCCATCCATCCATCTATCTATCCAAAATGCATCCATCCATCCATTCATCTACTACATATACTCATATCTATACATAGACTGCCTGTCACATCTGTCTATTTGCCTATTTATCCATCCATTACCGTAACTCTCCATCTGCCCTCCATCCATATATACACACATCCATAGATCTTTCTCTCTCTGTTGGATTGTCTTTACATCTGTCTATTTGTCTGTCAGTCTGTCCACACCCATCAATCCATCCGTCTGCCAGCCTCTCTCTCTGTGTGTTGGACTGTCTGTACATCTCTCTATCCATCCATCCTCTCTATCTCTGTGTCTGTCTTCTGTCTCTGTAAATAAATTGCACATAACGTTGTGGTGTTGGGAATATATTCCTCATGCCATTGCAGCTTGTCTTAAAAGCAGAGAGGTTTAATGCACAGCTTGAGCGACGGGACCCTGGAGACTCACTCACCCAAACCTCCTGCTTATGCAGATGAGCTGCTTAATGGCAAGAGCTAATTAAATCACATGTGATGTGGCGCTTTACTCTTAACTTTCTCTCCGAGAGTTATGAGCATGACACTCTCCATTCACAAACACTCCCTCCCCTCTCTCTCTCTCTCTCTCTCTCTCTAACCCTAATGGATCCTCTTTATCTAGGCTGACCTAACACTTGTCAGGGAGGCTGGATTTGTGAGGTCTCTAAGTGTGTTCAGACCCATGGGGAAAGGGATTGTGTGTGTGAGTGTGTTTGGATGAGTTCCATTGACTCACTCTCTCAGGCCTTTTGCATCAGCTCAGCTTCAATGCAAATAAGAAGATGTTTCTTGAAAAGAAAGAATGATGAGCCTCGGACCATCAGACGGATCAATTAAATGGAGAGATGAAGACAATGAAGAGAAAACGCACACCCATTCCAGACCTAAATAAATACAAAGCATTTTAACATGGTATTTAACATGGTATATTCACACAATATATTGGAATATTTTGTGCACATTGATAATCTGTAAGATTGTGTGTGTGTGTGTGTGTGTGTGTGTGTGTGTGTGTGTGTGTGTGTGTGTGTGTGTGTGTGTGTGTGTGTGCAGAAATTGCATTGTGCTTCAGTCAAGTGGGCGCTGATGGAATGCACTTGACCTTTGACCTTATCTATCCTTTCATCTACTCAATTCTCTGCTTTATTGCAACCTTCTCTCTCTCTCTCTCACTCACTCTCTTTCTTTTTCTCACAATTATTGGCTTTTCAGTTGCTACTGTGACACATGAACCAAAATGTGGGTTTCCTCAGAACCAATTACCACTAAACACTGGAATAATTAAATCCACATTTTTTTGTGATTTCCGTTGTTTTAAATTGAATTTGTTTGGAACAACTCAAAAGCCTATTAATCTACTTATGTTTAACCTTAATCTATGATTTAGATATTTAGGCATACATTGAAAATCTGTACTTATTACACTGATATTTATATGAACTATTATTTTTTTATAGTTTAAAATTATTATTACATTTCAATTAAATAAATAAAAACAATTTCAATTGTAACAACTATTTGTATCATACCGTGAGTGATGTGGACGGCAGATCCCATAAGCCTGTGACATGTGACTCAGCAATTGCTACATCGCATCTAGCACGCAACAGGTCTGGCTATTTAAGGACATAATAAACTGTGACATAAACAGTGACATAAACAGTGATATACAATACAGAGTACTGTAAATCACCGGACATTCAGAGTTTCTGTTTTTCTGTTAGTTCTTTGCCTGATGCCTTGCTTTGACATTCTGCCTGTACGAACCTGGATTATTGTATTGCTCTTTAAAATTTAATGCAAAAATAAGACACGAATCAATCTTAGTGTTACCAATATAAAACCTTGTCTCGAAACATACATTCCTTTAAATTGATCATTTTTTATAGTTTAAAATTCAAAAGTCAAATCATGTGCAGCCTTAAGTCAGTTTGGTCCCTATTTCAGCATCTCGGAAACTCCTGGTAAATACACGACAACTCTAGTCTTTTTTAAATTGCAATGCGTATAAGGATGTTCACTAATGAAAGAATTTGATTATAGGACACATTCACACAAACATAAAAATGTGAGTGAGAAAGGGGATATGCGGCATTTAACCAGCTTAACACTTTCCGAATAAAGACGACAGGGAAACATGATCTGAGTGTGTGTTAACATGAGAGGGTCGCTCTAATCTGAACACTTTACAACACAGGTGCATGACAAACTTGCTCGAGTTACCGGATTCAGTTCACAAACTCGCCTATTTCGACTCCCGCTCTCTCGCGTTCATCAGCCATTTGTCTCATTGATTTCCCGCTCTTTCAAAAGACGGTGATGCCGAATAACTGGAGGGATTTATCTCAGATAACCTTTCCTTTTCTCTGTCAAGATATTTCCTCTTTGTGTTTTTTTTCCTCCCATTACAAGTCAGTCATTTATTCTTCTGTTCGACCCTAAAGCTTTTTTTCCGTGTCTTTTTTCCCATTTCCCCCCCTTCCGTGTTCTCACGAAGCGGCGCGGCCTCGAGATCCCATCAATCACTTTAACATGCTAATTAGTGGGATTTATTTTATTCTGCAAAAAATAACACTCAGGATCCCATTACACTGCTGCCCCGGGGCAGAGAGAGAGAGAGAGAGAGAGAGAGAGAGAGAGAGAGAGTGTGTGTGTGTGTGTGCGGTAAATTTAGAAGCATATGTGCCCATGTGTACATAGCGAATTAATAAAAGACCATACCAATCAAAAAACATGATAATCCTTATAGCTCAAATAACAACAATACTATATAAATGTTTATTACACACACTCACATCCACACACACTCGCACAAACACAAAGGTGTTGATCATCAATTTAAAACCTTTAGCCGTGATTATGTGTCAAAAGTGTGTTTAACTGTCATATTTTAGAGACAAAGAAAAGGACGTAATAACAAGTTTGCTATATTGAATAAATATTTCAAAGTTTACATTATGAAATGAATAATGTACACCTAGACACACACACTTATAGTTTGATAAATGGCAACATCTCCGGTGCTGTAACGCTGAGTAATTTCCCGTTCATTCCGTCCGTGACATCTCTGATCGTCTTGCTAGTCTTTCAGCACGAGATTAATCTGTTTCCACAGTGAATTCATCTGAAAATGACATGGCCACTACATCTTTTCGTCTAATTTGAATTAGTTATTCATAAAGATGGCTCTTCCTGTTCTCACGCGTTTTATTGGAACATTAACAAGCGTAAAAAGAACGGGGCTGGTGTCCAACGCACGAGCGCTCACTTTGTAGCGGCCTCGGACTAGCGCTTCAGTGGAGGACTTCTGGGGTAGTCAGAATTAATCAGAAGTAATTGATTAATATATGCTAATAAGCAGTCAGATAGCATATTAGCAGGCTAGCACAGATTAGGTGGTGAGCCACAAGGACAGAAGGCCATTAAAACTTTATATGTCAAGAAGTCAAATCTGCTCATTTTTCTAGGTGTTTTATGTTTGAGCGTGTGATGTTGATGAGGTGTGCATGAAGCTTTCCATGATGGGCTGTGTGTGTCTGTCTGTGTAGCATGTGTGTTCTATGCGTTATACACACATACACAAACACATGTAGGTAGAGAGAGAGAGAGAGAGATTGACGTTTGCCAGATCGCCAGATTGTTTTCAGAAGCTTGGACTGATGACATCACTCTCATTACAGAACCTAAAATTAAACTTCCTGACACACGTTGGTGCACACGTGTCTTTGATAGGACAGTGATTTACGACATTAAAGAATACAGTGCGTGCATGTGTGTTTTCTAGCCACAGTGAACAACCGTTTATCACGGTAGCTAATCTTGTGAGAGGGGAGGGACTATTCTCGAATGGAAACCAGTAAGAAAATGGCTGGATTTAATTGTTTAAGCAATAAATTCTTCTTTTACACTCCTAAACAAGTGATATCTGAGAGCTGAGATGGAGAAACAAGCAATAACACATTCTCAGGACGATGCGACAAGACAAGCGAACAGACAATTAACAGAAATGTAACATTTGCAATATGTAATACTGCAATAATGATAAAAACAAACAAGCAAACAATGCATGTACAGTATATATGTTGTTGGTGCATGTTTAATTTTGTGTTTGAGTTTTTTTATGAAAAAAAGCAAATTGCTGCTAAAATTATGTATTGCTTATACGTTTTTTTAAGTACTGATGTGCAAATCGTTACAGGGTATTTATTAAATATATACAGTATGTTGGATATGTGTATACGAACAACCACACGCTATATAAACATACGTACTGTATCTACAGATAAATAAATGAGCTGAAGCAGTTTACACATGCATGCAAGAATGCTTGAGCTCAAGTCTTTTGTCTGGCTAAAACAGTAATTTATGAAGGTAATTTGTGAAATTTAAGATTTAAGCTTCCAGAAATGCACACACTTCAGGCTCACGCACTCTCAGATCATCGCCGTGAATATTTGGGACTAAAAACAGGAGGCTGAGATTTGTTTAGTCGGATTGAAAACATTGAGAAAAAATTACAAAATATAGATATATATAGAGATAATAATATCAGAGGTAGAGGTAAAGATAGTGTGAGAAGGATGAAGAAAGAGTTAGAGAGTGAGAAAAGGAGAAAGCGAGACAGAGAAAGAAAGAGAGAGCCAATAGACTGAATAATGAAGAGCATATGAAAAGCAAAAGGAGAGGAGTAAATGAAGAAAAACAAAAAAGCAATAAAATCAACCAAAAGACTGTACAGAATATAATATGATGAAAAACACATGATCACTGAGTGTCTGTGAGTACCAAGACACACACACATAAACACACACACACACACACACACACATACGTCCAAACGACCTGCCTATTATGACGCCTTTACTACTTCATTGCTGTAGTTTCACGTTTCACACACATTTCACGTCACAACCAGTGAGCAGCAGTGCATTCTGGGATTGCATTATAAACTTTTTGTTTTTGTGTTTGTTGAGTGATAGGCTCACTTCAAGTCATGACTCTGACTGACATTCTCCTAACGAGTGGTAATTAAGCGCACAGATCCACTCACACAGCAGCGCGTTAACAAGCTTAATGAGCGCCTTCATTATCAAAGCTTCCAGCCGCATTCCATCACTTTCATGTGTAGACAGTGGTTTCCAACACACACACACACACACACACACACACACACACACACATCCACGCACACACAGACTATTCACAGGAGAGAATACAATTTCTCATAATCTTTTACAGCTTGACTGAAGTTTGACTTTGCTCTAAAGTCATCGCACACACTTCAGAATAATTGCTGGTTTTTCAATCAAACATGAAGGATTGACTCATCAGCCAGGGTTTAATCATCAAACAAAGTTACGAGACAGAATAAATCTGCAACAGCAGTTTCTCAGTCAAAACAAAAGATCACCATTAACATTTCAAACCAAAACGGTTAAGAGTTCTATAGAAGAAAAAAGCTGTAAAGTATTGTGTGTGTTGGTGTGTGTGTGTGTGTGTGTGTGTGTGTGTGTGTGTGTGTGATATTCAGACATGAGGAAACCTCAAAGTTACTGACCTTATAAAAAAGAGGCAGACTTGAGTCTATAGAGCAAAACTATTATGGCTCCCTGTTTTGGGGAGCAGTAATAAAAATTTTAATTGTTGATTAAAAACTGTTCTTGAGAGCAGTTATAGAAAAACCTTTTAAAGTTAATTACATTAAAAAGTTTATCAAAATGTATTATGTTTATCACAGAAGCAATGAACAATTAAGTGATTAAATTTTACTATAAAGGATAAACAAAAAAACTAAATGAAAATGAAGGGTAGGATACAAGAAGCGACAGTAAAGAAGCAGCAGAACAAAAAAAAACAACAAGGTGAAGAGAAAACGAAAAGACAGAGGAGAATACAGTATTTAGAAAAAAAAGCAGCCGAAAAAAAAAAAAAAAAACTAACAACAATTAAACAATTAGAAAAAAAAGAAAAAAAATTACAAGAAGCAAAAAATGAAAATGAACACACAAAGAATGAAAAGAATAAAAACAACGAATGAATATAAAGAAAAAGTGATAAAGAGGAAAAGAAAAGTTGATGTGCCAGTACCGTAGTGAGAATGTTCCGGACTGAGCAGGTGCATCGAGGCTCTCTCTCTCTCTCTCTGTCTCTCTCTCTCACACACACAAACACACACACACGCACACACACACACACACACACACACACAGAGATAATGGCCATGCGAGGATCTATTGACCTGTCAGTGGTAAATCCAGCATTAAGCTCATCTCCATGTCCAGACTTTAATGAACTCCCGTGCGGAGCGACAGTGTCTCCAGCACTAAATCTCCCTCTTTAACACAATCTGATTTATCTCTCGCTCTGCTTCAACAAAAGACATGGAACAAGGGGAGCGGGGGGCCGGGGGGCTCTTTGGATGCTGTGATTATTTATGGGGAAAGACCAAATAATAGAGAATCATCATTATTGCGCTGAAGAGTATCAAAGAGAGAGATACCCTGTTACTGTACCCACCGCGACCCACCAATGACCCTGTTGTCACGGCAGCGGGTTCAGACTGTTCCTCTGGGGTCAAAGGCCAAATGTCAAAGAGATGTTAAGTAGCTGTTTCTGCCTATATGAAATTCAATGGACGATTCTTCACTTATTTAATCAAAGCTCTTGTTATTGTCCAAAATTTCGAGGTGAAATTGAAGCATATTGTAGTCGAGTATTTAAGATGTTGCAGTGATGTCACACCACAATACCACGAATGATACTGATGCTACGGGAATGCGTTTTTTACAATATAACAGCAACATGGAATTCTGGGAGACTTTAAACGGTGCCACCACGAGTTCATGACCTTCACATGAACCTGATTTTATTGTGAGAAATCAAAAGAACCCTCTGCTAGAATTGCTCTCCAATTCATAAGAGCAACAGTTTTCCATAAACACATTGAGTTTTTTTGAAGGGCTGAGTGAGAAAGAGAGTTTTAACTGCATTTTAATCCATCCTCTTTTCTGAAAAGAAATTATAAGAGAGACAAGAAGGAAATGTAAATCAAGCTAGAAAGCACGTTTGTGTGAGTGTGTGTGCACGAAAAAGACAGAGAAAATGGCGAGAAAGAGATTATGATTTAGTTTTAAATTATAATATAACATATCATTTATTTGTAATACCTATGGCCACCAATTGTGGGTGGTGACCGAAAGAACGAGATCCCGGATACAAGCGGCAGAAATGAGCTTCCTCCGCAGGGTGGCTGGGCTCTCCCTCAGAGATAGGGTGAGGAGCTCGGCCATTCGGGAGGAGCTCGGAGTAGAGCCGCTGCTCCTTCGGGTTGAGAGGGGCCAGATGGGGTGGTTCGGGCATCTGGTAAGGATGCCCCCCGGACGCCTTGCTGCTGAGGTGTTCCGGGCATGTCCCACCGGGAGAAGACCCAGGGGCAGACCCAGGACGCGCTGGAGAGACTATGTCTCCCGGCTGGCCAGGGAACGCCTCGGAATTCTTCCGGAAGAGCTGGAGGACGTAGCTGGGGCAAGGGAAGTCTGGGCCTCCTTACTGAGGCTGTTGCCCCCGCGACCCGGCCCCGGATAAGCGGTAGAAGACGGTACGGTAGATTATGTAAGATATAATTTTGATTAAAACAGGTAAACAGCAGAGAAAGAAGGTGAAAGAAATTGAGAATAATATGTGTGTATATACTAATGTGAATAAAGAAATCAATGGAGAAATAGATGGGGAGAGAGAGAGAGGGAGAAACAGTGAGAATAGAACTCTGACCCTCTCTGATGTGTTCATCGATTCCAGTGAAAGCACCAACTTCACTGTTGAACTTTAATGAACTTAGGACATGTGTACAAAATCAACCACAGAAGACGAGTAACTCAGTAGAGCTTTGCTGATGTTTAACTTACATTATTAGAGGCATAAAACTCCTAAAAACCTCAATCTGTGTCGCTAGAGACTGTTCGCACGCCTCCAGTGTGTCACCACTTCCACACGTGTGAAGCGAGAAAAACAATCATCAAATGCATAAAGCTTGCAGCCATGAGGCCGTGATAAGCCTCCGCATGAGTGTTTACAAGCAAAAACAAACTTTACGTTTATAAAAGTACAGATTAATTGCAGGATTTGATGTGGCGCTTGAGTGTTTCGAGCGTCTCGATAAGACACATCAAACAGGCCGAGTGTTTACGGCCCTGAAGCCTGATGCTGTTATCAGGACGAGGCAGCTCCACTCCTTCCTTCTCACATTCCCTCCTTCATTCGTACTAGCGGCTGGGCTTTTCTGCAGGGGGCTTTAGCACAAGAGCCACTCAAACTTGGATCACATCCAGGTTTGCGCTAATATTTACAGAAAATTTAAACTTTACCCCCCTACAATTTAAGCAGCCTAAATATGCATTTAGTACGTATAGTTCTTTTAATGGCCAATACACAAGTAAAATGCCGCATTTTAGGTGCAGACGAGCTTCCATTTATTGTAAAACAAGAAATTAAACCCATTTGAAAGACTGAGTGTTGACTACAAACATATCAAGATCTCTGATTTGGTTGTCTTTTACAACATTCACTGACCAAAAACGTACAGTGTCACATACAGATTATACAAATCTGTAGCAAAATTGATATGTAGAAAAAATAGAATTGATATAAAGAATAAATGTTAGAAAGTTGAGCTTGCAAAGGTTGGCAGGTGTTCATACAAGACTGACTTGATCTTCTGCCCCAGTATCGGTGTAAAACATCTACATTTCCGAGTTGGGTTTGACCAGTCCAATTTCCGATATTTTTTTTTATAACAAATACTAATATATACAAATATAAATACTAGTAATATATTTAATACAATCATAGCAAAGAAAAATACATGTGCTTGGACTTTAGAGAAATAATTGTTAATGCTAACAAAGATAGAGAAGGAACACGCGTTTATCAAAACATTGTCGGGTTTCCAGAACTGCTGTGAGTGAGTTGATCAATATGGTTGATCTAACGGTAACCCTAACCCTGCATTTAACCAAACCAGTGGTTACAAACACACGCATACACACACACACACACACACACACACACACACACACACACATACACAGTGAGCACACACAAACCCGGAGCAGTGGGCAGCCTTAAGCCACGGCGACTAGGGAGCAAATAGGGGTCAGTGTGTTTCCAAGGACACTTCCGTTATGGAACCAACAGGACCGGGATTCAAATCCACAACGTCTGGATGGTCCCCGTCTTTACCACTAGGTCACAACTGCAAAAGTAAGGGGCTTTATCAAGAAAGTTTGAAGAAACAGAAAGCGAAAGATTTCAAAAACTGGAAAGAAAACTAGTGAGAGTGATTTTAACCACACAATTACAATTCCTGAGACATCAATGACCAACTCATTAGGACCCTGCACAAGAATGAACTATGAGGTTGCTGAATCAAGAGAAACTCAACCTTCACTTTGGACTACTGTTCTAAGGACAACCCGAGATGGAAGCTGGAAACGTGGAGGCAAAATACATGTTTTGCACCAAAACATTGTTAAATATGGTGGTTGAACTTTAATGCTGTGGGGATGTTGCAGAGTGTTTGGTACCAAGAATCGTGTCAGGGCTGGAAAAAATACTTCAGGATTTTGAAAGAAAAAACAAAAACAAACAAACAACCTCAGACAGTGCATTGAAACTCTGTTTGGGCTGACAATTTGTCATCCGGCATGATAATCACCTTAAGCATATCTCACTTCTGAGGAAGAAAATACCTCCAAATGAGTAAAGTGAGTGTATGTTTCAGGCCTGCACAATGCCCTGACTTGTTTCCAATAGAAAATCTGTGGGGCACACTAAAGTCCAGATTTTGTGCCAGAAGACCAACAAATCTGGAAGAGCTTAAGAGACTTGCAGAGCAAGAGTGTGCTGTCTTTCCTCAGGAGACATGCATGAATCTTGTTGATAACTACTGCACATGACTAAAGGCTGTTATCAAGCAAAGGTGATGCTATACTGACTGTTAACATCTGAGTAATAAACATAATAATTTTGACCAGTAGAGAGATTTTAATACATAACACAACACATGCGCTAAATACATTTGTAATTAAATCAATATGTAATTAGTTGTAATTTGGATAACTATGATGTTTGAAGATGGCGTGTTTACAAAGTGTCAAACATCACTTGAAAAGTGTGCTAATAATTTTGTACAAACACACGCACACACACACACGCACACGCACACACACACACACACACACACACACACACACACACACACACACACACCTACACACACAAACTTATAAAAGTGGAAATAAGTAGAGGTAATTTTTCTCCACTCGGCATCTGGAGTTCATCTGGTTCTATTATTACCTGTAACTGTTATTTTATCACCTTTAAAATATTCTAGTCTGAATAATATCCTGAGCTGATGACATACATTATACGTACAGCGGGCAGATTTTCACTTACGCAGCAGAAAGACACTGGCTCTTTCATAGTGACAAGTGAAGTGTTCTGAACATAAGCAGCAGGAGGAAAGAGTTTTATTTCAATTAGTTTTTGTAAATTAATATCTAGAAACAGCTTGGAGGGGAAAAAAACATCTAGAGTCTGGAAATATTATAAGTTTCTTCCAAAATGTCAAAAACTGAGACAGAAAAATGCACAGCTAGATAGATGGAGACAGAAAGACCACCTACACGTTCAGCTTCAGGGATCTCAAGCACAGTGGAGGATTGTGGAAATATTCCATTTATTTTTAGAAACTAACATTTTCACATAGTCTATGTAACACTTATAGTATAGTAAACAACTCTTGTTATTAACCACCTGTAGTAAACACGTGACCACATATGTTATCATTAGTAAACACCAACAGTAGAGTATTGTGTGTGTGTGTGTGTGTGTGTGTGTGTGTGTGTGTACAGCAACACAACTGATGGGGCATCGGGCTCATCACCCATTGGCCTTTGCTAACCCCTGCCCACCCCTCTTTAATAGTGGACCATTTGTTACCAGGCCGACGGGAAGAGTGACAACCCTATTTGCGGGAGCGGCGTGCTGCTGGTGAATGATTGGACAGCAAACCGTCAGGGGCGATGGCCATGTGACAGCACACATTTCCATTTGGGTGAAAAATCAGGCTAGGTGTGTGTGTGTGCGAGAGAGATGAGCGAGGGTGAGCGGGACCCAGAGAGACTGCAAAATAACAGCCAGGACTTTCACGCATATTCATCATTGAAGCTAAACACTGAGGCTAATGCAGAAACAACAAGCATCAGAATGAAAAACGTCATCTTTTCCTCTACCAGCCTAGACCGGAGAGGTAAATCGAGGGAGAGGTAGAGGGGAAAAAAATGAGAGAGAGAGAGGGAAATGGGTGAAAAGGGGTGTAAGCTGTGAGGAAAGGCCTTGTTTTCAGAGCAAACCTCCTGAATTTGTGCAAGAACCACACAGGAATGTTTTCCTCTCGCGGCTGGTTGAGACTCGGGACACTGGAGGGTGGATTCGGGACGTCCAGATTTACGGAGGTGTCAGGGATTTCTCGTCTGTATCTCTCTTGGGCCACATCTTGCTCTTTCCTTCTCCCTCTCTCTCTACTTCATATCCTTTTTTTTTTCAGATCTATATAGAGAAAGAAAACAGGTTCCTCTCTCTCTGTCTGACGACGTAGCGGAAAAAGAAAAACAGACATCAAATCTGAGAGTGAAAACATGGATAATGTCTTATCATTCACAATGGCTCCAGCCGTCCACATGACCTGACCGTCAGGCTTCAGTTCAGATCCACAAAGGAGGATTCCATGGTTGCATGGAAAATGTTTCTGAGACTTCTTTAGGAATTTCTAAGTTTTATTGTTAATGTTAATGTTACTGGCTACACAACAGAAATGTGATTTTTAAAGGCTGGTCCCTGTATTTGATGTCTTTTCACACTTTGTCCTGAACGCTAATCTTTAAAGCCATTGAAAAAGTAAAACCTACTTTGACACCTGACTCAATTTTTTAAGCATTCCAAATATAAAATTTGTCTTTAATATGAAACTAAATTGACTCTAATAAATCATTTTCAGGATTTGTAATTTTATGATCCTAACCCAAAAATAAGCCCTAGTTAATGGTTAATTTTGTGTTTACTTTAATTAGATTTTTTTATTTGTAAACTGTAACTATTTTCTTGGAAAAAGATGAAGAGTAGTGATTGACGGGCACAGTCAACATCACCTGAAAATAAGTCCTACTAGAACTTTTCACAACTTTAAAAGAACATGATTTGGAATGTACTTACTGCAATAAAACGGTCTACAAAATACTGTTATTTTCATGGATACACGGTAAATGAATCAAGCAGGGGAGACGTTGACCTGGAAGAGTTCATTCTGTCTATCTATCTCACTTTTGGCTCAAAGTCTTCCTTCTGTCTAAGAGAGAGGGCCGTGTGGTTTGCCCTGGCAGACTGTCCCGGGACCTCCTAAACCTTCTCCCCCACAAAGGGCTTTTTGTCCCCTGCAGGCAGCGGTAGCGTTTCAGGAAGTGGGCGCGCTCCATAGCTGATGATTTATGGCTGGGTGTCCTGGGTGGCAGTTGGCCGGACTCCCACTGTCAATCACCTCCTGCTCAGGGGCGACGGCCAATGGCGCGGCTTCCCCCCGACACTCTAAAAAGGGTTACAATGGCTGTCATAAAGAAAGTAAGTGAAGGAAAGAGGGGAGCCGTCCGGACAGTCTGAAGACGAGAGAAGATGGATGAGTTCTCGGCCTATTTAAGAAGAAACCATGGAAAGTCTCTCTCTCTCTCTCTCGATCTCTCTCTATCTCTCTCACACACACACACACACACACACAAAACATCTCACTCTCTAACTCTCTTTTGCCAGTCGCTTTAGGGGGGTTGTTGGTTGGTGAGATGTCGAGCTATAATCTGCCGTGTAACCGGGTTCCTGAGGTAAACCTGAGACTAACTCACCCTGACCAGCAACAACAATTAATGCAGATTCCGTCCAAACATGGAAATCCAAGTTGATGGATCAGGCCCGACACAATCGACCAGAATCTCTGGCTCAGGCCTATTATTTCATTTATTTTGTTTATACCAAGCAGATTAATTGCTTCATGCAATTTAGGAATCTACTAAAAAGAAAAGAAATGGTCTATTAATAAAATACTCAATTGGAAAAGAATAAATCGCGTGCGTGTGCAACACAGCAATGTAAAACAATTACGTTAATAAATTACAGATGAAACATTCACAAAGGTCCTGACTTACATGATGTTAAGTAAATAAAAAAGCACAACTGTTATTTTTGTGGTAAAGTAGTGGTGCAATTGATTGTTTAGCTGTGGGCTGCTTCTGGTTTGCTCTCACTTTCTGCCCCTTCACCTTCAGATCGGAGTAACTCTATCTGTTTTGCTGAGAACTATTCTTAGGTTAGAGGCTGGTGTGTGTGTGTGTGTGTGTGTGTGTTAAAGCTGAGTGGCATGTATGAACTGTCTGTCCCACACAGACGTTTAGAGCCACTAACCTGAACCATATGATAATACAGCCTGTGTCAACTCCAATTAAACTCTCCTAGTGCACACAACATTACCCCCCCACACACACACACACACGATGGGTAGACAGGTATCCACAGGTAGATACCAAGGCATGGGGTATTGCATGTCTGATTGACTGATTGATGTTTCTGGCTGTTGTTTTAGAGTCTCCCATGGAAAACTCATCCTGGCAACAGACCACACTGTAGTTGCAAGCAGTCGTACAGGAATACCATCTCAACTGCCATCCCTCGCCAAGCATTGAGTCTATCGGGTCATGAATGGTGGACCTCAATTACAGGACAACCAATGCAGCTTTTGTCCTGGTCGTGGACCATTGGACCATCTCTAAACCCTTAAAAGAGTGCTTGAGAGTTCATGAGAGTTTCACCAAATTCAGTCTATATGTGGTAAAACTGTTTGACTGAGTCTCTTGCGGCGTCTATTGGGGGTGTTCTGGAAGTATAGAGTGAAGTATGAACCCTCTGGTCTAAGTTGACTAAGACCCAACTGAAAAAGTTGTCCTTTGACTCTAAATCTGTTAATTTTCATGGACATGATTTCTGGGCCCAGGAAAAAGAGAGAGGATGTCCGGCTTGGGAACAACAGGATATCATCTCTGCTATTTGCAGACAAAGTCGTCTTGTTGGCTTCTTCAGGTCAAGACCTACAGCAGGCACTGGGGTAGTCAGCTGAGATGAAAATCAGTACATCAAAGTGCTAGGCCACGGTCATTGATTGCAAAAAAGTTTCCTCCCTATAGATTGGAAGGGTGATCCTGCTTTTAAGTGTCTTAGGGTCTTATGTATGAGTGAGAGAAAAAAGAATGTGAGATTGACAGACAGATTGAGGCATCAACATTAGTAATGTAGTCAATATACCATTCCATTGTGGTGAAGAAAGAGCTGAGCTGAAAGGCAAAGCTCTCAAATTACTGGTATGGCCAGGAGCTTTAGCTCATGACCAAGAGACCTCGGTCATGAGCAAAATGACCAAGGATACTTGTATCCGGGGACCTTCCCGGATACAAGTATGCAAAATGATTTTTCTGCAGGGTGTGAATGGAGCACCCCGAGAGACAGGATTGGATACCTGGGAGAAACATGGAAATGGATTTGGATACCCCCAAAATGTCTCCTAAGGAAGGTATGCCTAACATGTCTCATTGGGAGGGAGTTCACAGGAAGACCTGGGACACCAGGAGGGACTTCGCCTCAAGTCGGGTCTGGAAATGCCACAGTATTCCCCAAGAGGAACTTGAGGAGAAGATAAAGGTAAGGGAAATCTGGGTATCACCGCTTGGTTGGACTGTTGAATCTGCTACCCGGCCCCGAAGAAGAGAAAGACAACAATAATAGAGAAAAAATACAGAGTGAAAGAAACAGAAGAGAAAAACAGCAAAAGACAGAAGCAGACAAAAAAAGATGACAGAGAATGTTGGAGATAAAGGTGGTTCATTGCAAAGAAAAATAGAAACTAGGAAAGTGGAAAAAAAAAACTAAAGAAAAAAAGAAAGAAAGAAAGGGATAAAAATCATGTTCATTTAACAAATTAATTTTCAAGAGTACATATTCAGACATTTGAATACAATATAATTGCTTTTTTAACATTTTTTTATTTTATTTCAAGGAAAGTTGATGTTTTGTCATCTTTCATCTGAAGCTTGACTTTCAAACACATCTCTCCAAAACCCAAACCGCTTCCAGGTTACTAGCACACATCAGATCCTCCGTCACTTTGCAATTAGGAAATTATGCTAGAAATTACGAGCGGTCAGGTTTAACGTTTAGCTTTAGTATGATGACGTGATTGACGGCTTGACAATGTGATGTAAACACTTAGGATGCTTGAGTGAATTGAGACATACATGTTTTTGTGGGGAGGAAAATAATTACAGGGCAGGAAATCCAGGTTTAACACACTGTGTCATGTCAAGCTCATTCATAAACTATTATCTGATGTTTGACTGCTTGGGCTGCAAAACTGATCAAACAAAGTTTATATTTTACACACATTCGCTCATTTACCTGGAATGTATTGTTACTACATCATGATATGAATGTAAATTAATTTAAATTAATGAATTGTGTAGAACCAAATCAAGATATATAGAAAAAGGAGGAGATCTACCAATGAAGCCACACCCCTCTTGCCCCACATCCACCTAAAAAGTCTCCCATTTTCAGGCATCTAATGAGGTCACGACCTTTATTGACGCCCCTTTCACCTGACAATGTCTCACACACTTCTCCCTTCTCTGAAGAAAGTGCTGTTGTTCAAGAGGATTTATAAAACAATTTTTGAAACGGGTTTCTTGGTACTGCATATTTAGCGGAGAGTGTGAGGAGAAAATTCTGAAAGAATACTACAAAACATAATGCCTCATAAAAAACACATGATATGATTTTAAGGCGTCTGTCTGAGTGTTTGTGAGGTCACTTTTCCTCAGACAGGGATTAAACTTCCTTTCGGACCCTGAAAAAGAGAGGAGGAATATATATTGGGAGGTAAGACAACGAAGGGATAAATATTCCTGAATAAGAATGACAAACGGCTCGGGAGAGTGACAGACAGAGCGAGAAAAAGAGACGGTTCCTGCACAAAAGAGAGAGACGGAGTGAGAGGTTGGAAAGGAGGATAGTGGAATAAAAAGCAGGAGTGTGGGACAGGCATGCTGAGGAGACCTAATCCTTCACCCCCATTCACACACACTCCTAATCTCCAGCTACACACACACTCACACACACACACAGCTAATCTCCTACATCCCCGTCATCCATGTCCCTGAAACTCTAAAGGTCCACAAAAGCTCCTGGACACCCTTTTCACTACCACACAGACACACAGACACACACACACACACACACACACACACACACACACACACACACACACACACACACACACACACACACAGCTGCTTACACACACACACTTGTGTAGATACAAACACACACAAGTACAAATACTTGTCATCAACAAACCCACACAGAAGTTTGCAAACACAAAATGTCCATCTTGAGATGCTCTTAAACGCTATACTGTTTGTGTGCACTGACGTGGCAGATGGCGGTTTTATTTACTGAAGTCATCACAAGTCATGATGTCGTCACAAGTCATCACAAATCAACATCTTTCATTACTCAAACACACTCACACACACAAGAGTGACGGTGGGATTTATGTTGGTTGTCCAGAAGCTTCTGACCTCATAAAACGCTCTGCATGGTCTGTCGCACAACAGCGTCCAGAATCACACAACACCATACGTCACAACAGAGGCTGAGAATAGAGAACCAGTGATGGAATCACTTAAACATCTGAAATCATCTACATCGACTGGGGTGGGCAATATGGCGTGATCATCACAATAATGTCCACAAATTTGACAATTGAGATATTAGGGTTGATATCATGATTATCATATTCACAACCGACAACAGATCGGTCATCGTTGTGTTCGCATGCAACTGGGTGATAATTCATTTCTACATTAAAAAAAGAATATTACAATAACATAATTAGCACAAATATCAAACACTAATCATGTTTGTAATAAACAACAGATATTTCAAAAGAACAATTTTCCTTGAATATGTGTAAGATCATGTTTTTATAAAACGTGGTCGAATCAAAATGAAACTAAGGTAAATTAAATTCCTGCATTAATTTAAGAAAATATTGTGCTTTACATATAGGCAAAAGCTGATGGAGGATTTAACTTATAGAAAGAAAATGAATTAACTAATAAATCGGGAAAGGCCTATATTTCCGGCAGCGGTGACGCAGGTGGAGCAAAATTACTTCACACCGCATCGCACGACTGCAGCAGGGGAATGCTCGCTTGATCAGAGTGACCCAAACGCAGAGAATGATGGACATTTCTTTCTTATCAGTTGTGATATAAAGTAGCGCTTGTCCTGAAATGATTACTTTCAGTTTGTTTTTGCATAGCTGCGCAATTAATCATGTTCAGGATTTAAAAGGCTGCAATGCTTCAAACGCTTGTAATACGTGTTTTGCGTTTATTAGGACTGTTTACTCATAGTGTTATTAATTTGTGTAATTTTGATGAGCGATGTCGAGTCCGTTACAACCGGCGGAAGGTGTGCGCATGACCAGCGGAGAATCCCGGAGCGGAACGACACACACACATCACCTGATTTGGAAAGTGAACTTAACCATAAACAAAACCTCTAGTGGGCGAGTCTTACGGGGTTTGAGTTTTATTTTAATGAGTCAGATTTCAATGAAATCTCATTCATTTCGCTTTACAGTTTTTTAGACTGTAAGAGGAGAGCAAAGATAAAGATAAAGATTGTTTGCAGCTCCGTGATTGGACCAACCAGAACCAATCACGATCTTGGCTGTTCAGTTGAAGAATATTTAACTTGATTTCTAATAAAAAAAAATTTGTGGAAAAGTCAGATAGAAATAATTTATCCTGTTTTGACAAAGTAAAAATAATCAAAGAGCAAAAATGAAAATCCCTTTATAATAGACTTGATAATGCAAGAGATGCCTTTACCGGACAAGACCCCTGTGTCCTAGTTGGCCATTGATGTAAACAATGCAGAAAAAGCAATGAATTCGGATATGATAAAATTAGCTTTTATTGAGTAAAATATCTTAATAATATTATATGCCTTAAGTTATAATTTTACAAGTGTGTGCATAGAAACACCACTACCACTCATCCCCTACCAGAGTATATATGACAGTCATTGAAGGTCCATTGTATTAAAATCATGTTTATTTAGTACAAAGAAAAAGTGAAAACAATCTAAAACCCCACTATTCAAAATTGATCATATGCAAAATAATTTCATGGCATCTGCCACATCCACCGCTCCACAAAGCATCCAGATGGGCTTCTTCTTTATCGTACCCAAGCCAATGACATCACTGCTCTAGATGGCAGAACTGATGATGAAAGCAAACAGATCTATCCAGCCTCACATTTACTGAATCGATTTTATTTTTACAGTCTCTTGCATATTGGCATATTGACGGCGCCGTGCACTGCGGAGGGTGGAGGGGTGATCCGGGCAGATCTGCTTAATGCCATTTACCATATTTAATGTGTCCATGCCATCACTGAATATCCCCTGTGAATAATATGCCACTTCATCATAAATTCTTTACAACTTATTTACTTAATGGATAGAGTTATGGTCCGCTGTCACCCAGCTAATTAAACATAGTGATACAGAACCGCTGCGTCTAGTTGTCATCGGTCCCCATCTCTCACGTATTCTGTGGCTTCCCGCTTTCTTAAATACATATTATTCAAGCATGCAATAAATTACCATCAAATTAAAATTCATGAAGCCTTATTTCTCTCTCCCTCTCTCTCTTTCTCTCTGTTTCTTTTAATGAACATTTAAGACGGGAAAGAAAGAGAGAGAGAGCATTTTCAATCATATTAAAACCTAATTTGGATATTAAGTTTTAAATATGCACACAAGACTTCTGCGGCCACATGCTTGAGTGAAAAGTTTTCTTTAAAAATCCATATCCACAAACAGTCTGACTGTTTCCAACAGAGCAAGAGTAAGAAAAACTTCTTTTGGTCAAATCTAACCATAATTACACATTTGACAAACCTAACCCATAATACCACATTCTGAAAAAAAAAAAAAAAAAATGGTTCTGATGATTAGCCTAAAATCCATCACACTGCACTAGGGAAATCGGACAATGAAGTTAAGCTTCTAGAAAACACCAGCAAACAATTCAAACTTAAGCTACTGTAATTGAATTTTTAAAATTCTATTATTGTATTGTATTGCATTTTGTAATAAGAAAGAGATGACAAAAGCAGTCCTCAGTATTTTTATAAACATATTAATGACAAATAAAAAACATAACAGCATCTATTATTACATACAAAAACAAAATACAATATTAATTAAGAATAGTCTCTCTGTGTTTCCAAAACAAAAGGTGAAGGTTTGCTTCAAAATAATTTGTTATTTTTATACGTAATTATTTGTTATAATTACCTAATTAATGTATTTTCATTAATTAAATACATTTTGAACCGTCCCTTTCATGTGGAATGTGGATTAAAATCGGTCTACTTAAAGATTCAATTAGTCTGATACTTCTCCTGCGACCTCTCCAGCCAGTCAAAATTAGCCTAAAGTGACCCCGACCAAGACCACACTCGACCTCTGACCTCGTCCTTTGACCTAGTTTCGACTGGCAGAGTGAACTGACTGATATCTGATAGACAGAGTGGTCACGGCTCCAGCGTTTCTCTTTAACCCAGCTAAAAGCAGGATTTATGATGCTTGGGATTTTAATTGAGTTTGTAAAATTCTGGCATATTGGAGTCTTAACACCCAAGATGGGGGGCCAAGATGATATCACAAAGGATAAACTGACCGACAAATTCAGTCATTGAATTGCGGCTTGAATAGGAAAACATACATGCATGCACCAATAGTGAATTGTTCCGTTGATCGAAATTTGTTAGCAATTGTAGAATTGTTAAAAATGGCATTAACATTAACAAGCATACGCATTATATTAAATATGCATATATGCAACCAGTATCAGTAATCATAAACAATTCAAATAAAACAGAATCTGTTAAAACCGATGAACATTTCTCTAGTCTTCACTTTATTTTGCTCACAATTGTGCACAAATGTGCTATGACGGAAACAGAAAACAACAAGTTCTTTCAATCAATATTTAATATCAATTTATATGAATATTTTTGTTATTATATTTTTGTTATTATAAGTATTTGTTAACACAACCAAAACCATAGCCCATAGTACTCAACCAATAGCTTGTCTTGTAATTGTGACTAATGGGATTATGCCAACTGTTTACTGGGGTTAGAGTGAGATCACAGAGTCAAGTAGAGGTGCTTCATTATAAAACATGAAGGCCAAGCTCACGCGACCGATCAAGAACAGCTCAACACTCACTCAAAGCAGTGGCCAGTGGAGCAGTGATCGTGAAAAAGAAAAGTTCTGATTTTAGGTTGCCTAAGGAAAACTTTTTTTTAACTTTACCTCCCATGCGCTTTCAGGGGAACGTCTTAACGTTTCCTCATATGGTCCAAGACGTTCTCCCACCTCGAGTCTCCTTCGGCTGAAGACACCCAGGCTTCCTCTGGTAATGCCCGACTCATGGACCTGGAAGTCTGCTGGCACTGATTCGATACTGTCTCCGGCCAGGTATATTGATGAGTGGAAAGGTGGTTGTAAGGGGGAGGAGCCAACAGGTGAAACGGCCTCACTCGATAGGCCAGGAGCAGTGAAGTCGTTAGAGGTAGCCAGTGGAAGTGGATCAGCGTCAGACGCCCCAGCAACTTCAACCAGATCATCCGAGGTGAAGAGAGAGAAGTCTTCTCCATCTCCTAAACAAAGCACAAAAGTGTCAAAAATCTGTGTGAACAAAAAAGGTCCGGTCGAAAGATGTCGAAGAGAAGAAATAATTAATGTAGTCAGTAAAATTGTATAGGAGCTTTGGGTCTACACAAACGTAAACTCAATTTTTAGTCATTGTAAAAAACCAAATTGTGAATACATGCACTTGGTCCAGAAATTTGTTCAATACAGAATCAATTTACCATAATAAATAAAGCTTTTTCTGGGGAAAAACAACCTTATAAAACCTAATCAAATCTCAACCAGATTGGATTTGCAATATCTGTTTATTTGTATAAATTCAGCCATTGATCATGAGTTAAACACACATTTATGTGATAATTTTACCCTTTTTACAAAGTGCTTGTTATGGATTTTAAACTAAATGACTTTGATTTTATTTTGAAGTTATAAATCATCCTCACACACTCTTTTATCAAAAATTATATCAAGGTTTGTGTAAGACTGCCGATAAATCTGCTGGGTTATATGTGCTGAAAAATGTTTGGGTTGTGATAATACTTATCATTTCCAAATTGTGACTTCAGAGCCATCCGCCAATCAAATCCTGAATTCCTGGTTAACTGAATTGGTATATTAAAACTAATTAATATTTCTTACTTAACACACACAATATTTAATCATTAAACCCATTCCTTATTTTCATTTATTGTCCCATATTCAAAATGTAAATTCACAATAATCAGTAAGTGACTACCAAACCACAGCGAATGAAGAGACGCCTGCATACATAACCAACATTAAAAAACAAAATAATCAAGACCTCGGTGGGCTAAACAAACCAAGGGAAAGGAAAAGTGTCTTGTGTCTGTGGTAACAATTAATGCCGTCTGGATAAGAAGGTGTCTGGGTGATAATCATCACCGCGGCCTCTCCGGTTACACCCTGTCATCCTTCTCCCGAGGCCCGTATTGTTTGTCTATGAGGAGGGGACGTGAGGGCTTTGACTCCAGTGGGAAGAGCTGAAGGAACTTTAACTCACTGCGGTGCCACTGAACACTTTTCTGTTTCCTGTTCACATTTCTCTTTTGTCGAGCCCAGCGAAGAGGATTCCGCATGAAAACAGCGGATGCAGTAACAGCTCAGGTTAATTATGAGCTGAAAACTGGAGGATGTTGTCTGCTGACCTGCGACCTCTTCCTCAGCTCCGAGAGGAAAGCCAGCACGTGGTGAAGGAAGACTGATGAAGGAAGTCTTCATATTGTCTCATCTTAAATATCATCCTCTCCGAGGGTCAAGTGTCTGATACAGCAAGCCGTGAACAATGATTAGTCCCTGAACTTTCTTCACCCGCCGGTTAAACTCCATCAACATTCGTTTTTATGGAGCCTACACAATAGTTATCTTCAAAAGTTCAGTGGTCACTACATCTTCAAGATATCTCTATGTTTTTACAGCATGACAAATGTTTCTCCTTCTTTCAAGTCATAACCTAGGGACCTGGGAGTCTGTGGCTAGAAACTAACAGCACGGCGCTAACATGCTCAACCTAATGTGCCGTTGCTAACACGCTTGGAGCTAACCCGCTGAGCACAAGTCAAGGAGGAGAGACATGCTGTGGCTAGCATGCTGTGGCTAACGTGTTGTGACAGGTAGTGGTGAGTACTAATGAGGGCAGGGCCTGTGCTCCTGCACATCTTCCTGTCTCCTCACATTCCAGCCTCGCAGCTGGAAGCCGCGCTACACACTGTCTTCAGAGTCACGGTCACGACGCTCACAACATCCCCAACTTCAGCCCACATCACCCTAATGGCCATCTCCAATTCCTATTTCCTCAATGTCATGAAGACCAACATGCCTTTATAAAGTCCAACGTGAAACGTGTATTTCTATACATTCTAAATCAACACAATAATACATTTAGGTGATAATAACCATTATGAGTTGTTGTAATGGACAGGAATTGGACAACATTTCTATTTCTGAACAAGAGTAAATTCTTTTTGCCGTGTGGAAGAGGGGATTCCACATGACCTTGTCCCAACTAGTTTAAAATTCTTTGAAATGCATCAAATGAAACTTTAGCATCATTGGTTTTAGCTTTCATTCAATGTTTTGAAACTGAGTATGTATGTGATAGAACAATATTGAATTTTAAACAATTAAGAAAATCAATATTATATGGATATTTAGCATCAAATACATTGCTAAATATTTATCAGTGGTGTAAAATACTTGAGTATTTGGTACTTCTTTACTTATTTACTTCTAACTGTGTACTTCTTTGTATCAAAAATTTGAGCAACCTTACTCTCTACTTGACTACATTGAATTTAGTATTTGAGTTTGGACTCCACTACGTTGCACTCTTACCGTTACATGTTACATTGTTTGTACGAGACAAGTCAGCATATTTTCTATTGCGGTCAATTTCTTGGGTTGACGAGGAGACATCGCCATCTGCAGGGTGCTGAAGGTACAGATGCTGTTTATGAGCTAATGCAAGTGAATGTTTAGAGCTAGAATTAGTCAAAATAATTTTGAGAACCAGCTTTTGTTGAAGCTGAATAAACATTGCCCCCCTCTGAGACTGAGACTAGGTGAATCCCATCAAAGTCAGCGCTGCATTTTATTTTGCTACTTTTTTGTTTGTGCCTTTTTTGCACATTTGAGTTTGACTAAGACTGACTATATGTACTTTATTATCTATATTGTTCTGCCATGAAACATTAAGGTGTTAGACTTAATCTCTATATTAAGAAAGCAAAACCTCATAAATAAAGAGTTTATTGTACCTTGTAATGGAGTATTTTATTTTTACAGTATGGTATCCATACATTTACTCAAGTATTGTTTTCCGGCATTCTTTACACTTGTGATACTCATCCACAATCACCAAAAGTATTCACTCCCCGGCCCTGACTTGCATATAACGTTAAGTGACACCCTCTATCTAATCTCAAGAGTTCCCAATGACATCAGCTCACCCTTCTGGGAAAGCTGTCCATGAGGTTTAAGAGAGCGTTTATGGGAATGTTTGATTTTTCTTCGAAAAGCGCATTTGTGAGGTCGTACAGTGATGTTGGATGAGACGCCTTCTGTCTGATCTTAAAATAAAAATAAAATTCAATGTGTTGCCTTCAAGGTGGCCGGCCAATGACTGTTTCACGCTGGACTTCATTCAGCTCCAGAGAGCGACTCGTTTATTCACAATTTTTGTTGGCATGATGCAGTGCTGGAATTTATAAGTCTCTGTTCAAGTTCTACATGCAAAAGTGTAGAGTGGCAAAGAGATCAATGGACCAATGGATCCAGAACATGACCAAAATGTTTATTATTTAAGTAAATGAGAGCAATTTCACTGTCGCATCGACTTTAATGCTCATTTTTCAGTTCAACGATAGAAAGCCTACCATTTCGTTAGAGATTTTGGAGAAAGTATCCAATATTTCTTGTTCTGGTTGTTAATTCCTCAACATTCACAGGAACAGTAAGTTTCTGTGATGGATATACATATGAGTCCTGCAGGTTAATCAAGTCCAAAGGAGAGGCTACAAGAATGAATACAAGGGATGAACTAATAGAATAGAAAAATAATTTTCAATTTCATTTTTAACATGATCCCAATGTATAAGGTCTCGTTTCTTTGGTACAAACAGCCAGAGTTAATACAGATACTGCTCCTGATTCAGAATCACAGGTGATCTTGGAGTTTAAGTCTTTCCAGATGTCTTCATGGTGCATTTTAACCATTTTACTTTCTGGCGTTCTGCATATTGACAGCTTAGGACCCGGTTGAGGCCTCCACCATCTGCCTGTGGATCCTTTAAGCATGAAAGGCCACAGCGATCATCGGCGCGGTGGCATTTAACGCTGCCCCTACCCACGGCGAGAGTGAAAGCTAGTTGGACGCGCTCTTCAAACCTTGGGCTTTTAAAGGTAATTCAATCTCTTTTCTGCCATCCCTCCCTTCCTGTAGCTCAGACTGATCGGCTTCATCCTGCCTGTTAAAGCGACGCGGGGAAAAACTGCTTCGGTACAGGACACACTAAAGCAGTACGGGGGGATTTCTTTTGGTCTATAAACATATATATTTCTGAAAGGTAAACGTCCTTCCAGAAAAATATACACTGGAGAGCATAATGTGGTTTAAAAACTGGGGATTAGATTGCAGGTAGGAAAAAAAAATAGGGCTGGCAATTCTCATTTTATTTGTCCGAACAACAGTTTGTTTATACACTTGCAGCTAAAAAGTCAAGACAATGATATTTATATTATTTATTGATACATGAATTGCAATGTCAAGTTTTAAACAGATAGGTCACTGTGTCACGTTATATATATAAAAAGTATGCATGTTTATATGAACTGTGTGCACCACAATTACCAAAATTAGAGTTGGTTGAACATTTGACAGAGCAAATTACAGTAATTTACAGTACATAATTGGATTGACCACAAACATTATTTATAATGCATCTATTGGGTGTGTGTATAATGGAATTACATAGAAGAACCTAATACACAACTAAATACTGTAATGTGCGGCAGATATTACAGTGTAGCAAACAAAATGACAAAAGTAAATATATGTGTAATAAACAAATGCAAAATGAGGGTGGAAATCGGTGTAAACATTGAATTAATTATACAAAAGATGATTTTGGTGATAAGAAATTAAATTTAGTTGTCCAAAAGTTAATGATCTATTAAATGATTATACACATTAAATCGTAAATAAAACATTCACACTTTGACACCAGATATTAAGCATCTTAAAATCTTTCTTAGGTTCGGACTAACAACTTTAAGGTCACCTAACTTTTTCATATTTACAGGAAAGACTAAGCACTTCACCAAGCTAGCCAGGCTTTCACCGGGCTAATTCCTGCTTAAAATAACACATCGAATTGGAATCAGAACATTTATCAGTTGTGAAGAAACTCCGGATTTCCTGCAATGCCGATCTGCAGACACTTCTAAACAAACGAGCGCTGATTCGGTTGTATGGATAAGATCGGTATGGACACAGATGGGCGATTATGATGTCAGGTAGATAAATGGTCATTATTGTCTTGGGAAAAGTCTGTTATAGAACATCCCTGGTAAGAATGAGACATTCTAGAACAGACCTATAATTGTCCCACCGATGAAGTCACATACACCAGCAGTCACAAAATATACCGAAGAATAGAAGCATTTCCTGTCATTTAATACAGAACATAACTCATCACTTCCTTTTCCACCCTAAAATTGCCTTTTACCAAAAGCGTGGAATGACATTTAGCTTTGTTCTGTGTTCTTTTTTCCCTAGTACAGTACTGTAATAAAAATAGACAAAACTGGCAGATGATGGATGACACAAAGTTCTGATTGGCTAGTGAGTCTGATTGGAACACTTAATTAGCTGACATCAACACAGATTTAGAATAAATACGGTTTCTGCAAAACTTGGAATTGAAATTGACATTTTAAAGAAACTGAATGCTCTGGGGCCAACGGTGTCGTCTGCAATACCAGTGCACTTTTGTTAAGATCAGTGCAAAACACACTAAAAATACTCCCCTCAGTTTTGGACTTACGTAAAAGTGTTATACTGTACATCAATAGAAAGTTAGAAGTGTCCATTTTTTTTCTTCTTAATTAATACAGAACGTTGTGTTTTTCGTAAAAACTAAAACTAAAACGTGAAGCACGTTTGCCTTCTCCTTGTTAAGAGGAGTCCGCTCTGTAACTTTGCTGTAACTTTATGAATATGTATCACACAAACATGAAACATATGTCTACATAAAGTTAAGAATGTCTATTTTTTAATGGCGGGAGTAGAAATAAACATAAATATTGTCTGTTTCGGTAATCTGTCTGAATGTAATAAGAGGTGCATTCCGTCTTGTTTTACCTCATTATCTTGTAATGATCAGAGATAGCCCCGCCCCCACGCATTCACACGCCAGCTACATAGTTTCATTTTAGCACACACATCCCCATTGAACTGAATTTTAGCTTGTTCCCCCATTGAACTGAAAATATCAGCTAAATATCCCTATAAATTCAACCCAATTCTCATCAACAAAAAACAATATATAGTAAAACAGAATTCAGTGACTTTTGTAATTGTATGTGCTAAAATGATCATTTATTAATGATCATTTATTATTTAATTTAAGTTTGACAACTTATGCAATTTCTAAAATCATTATTTTCGGACTTAGTGTTAGAAAATGTGTTATAATCTTTCATAAATAAAATCTTTAATAATAGCGATAAAAGAAACATTAGGTGATATTTTATAAAGCTGATACATTGTTTTTCCAAAACAAAACTATATTTTATTCACATTTATGAAATCATAACACAGAATTGGAATGCAGCATTAATTATATACAGCAATCCCCTCTGATATCACCTTCCTGTATTACATATGAATCCTGCATTCTAATTTCAAGCTAATTATAAATATAATGTATCGCTTATGGCCTGTTCATTACTTATAGTTTTGTGAGTAAACATCAGTGTGTGTGTATGTGTGTGTGTCACCTCTGCTCCAGGGTAAGACTGTGCTCATACATCACACGATTACTGTGGGCGGCACGGGACCCCGCGTCATTACCGCCAGCATTAAAGATGATAGAGCCCACCATTAATCACAATGACAACACGGCCTAATGGAGAGGTGACCCAGTCAACGCCCGCGGACTTCAAGACACACACACTATAATACAGGAGCACACACACACCTATAACACAGGAGTGTGGGGCGTATCACGCGCACGTGCACCCACCCACACACACACACACCCTGCAGCACTGTGGTCTGTAAATATAGAAACAAGGGGCTCTTAAGGCCCGAGCACAGATCAGACTCTTTAAACTTGAAGATTGAGAGACGAATTATAAGAGAAACACACACTGCCTGTTCATGAGGCCGTAGTGCGGAAGTGTTGAAGTTTTCTAAAGCGGAGCAGAGTCTCGTGCAGCATCCACACACTTGTCTCTATGTGGCCGAGTGATTATCAACTAACCCGCTAATTTCTCAGCAGCTGATTGGCTGACAGCCCATATCATTGAGCCTGTCTGTCTGTCTTTACTATCTGTCCACACATCAGATTGTCTGTGTTAATTCCAGGTTGTTTGACTATCTGACCATCTTGTCAAACGTAAAATCAATTACACATATTTGTATAGTTAAATCATTTCAAAGATTTACAATACAGTAATCCAATTTTAATAAAGATATTATAACTTGACTAGTCTATTACAATTATTAATTAAACGGTGGACTTTTATTTGATAAATAACATAACTCCAATTTTATTCATTTACTAAAAATGTTTTATATGTGATTTTAACAATGTCACTTACTACATATATTTAGTGAAATAGTAATATGTATTGCAAACACTGGAGACAAATACAAACATATTTACATTTAGTAACACGTGCGTGCAGTTTTATTAGTGTAGAATAGAGGATTTTAATTTGTCTTTGCATCAGCCTTAGTGAGAAGATCGATTTTGCTCGGCCGATAATAAAAAAATCCACTCAAGACCGCCACTGACTAACAAAATCACACCACATTAAAGACACATTCCAGCCCCAACCTTCTCGCATTTCTCCTCCGTCCCACAAGTCCTCACTAACAAAATCCAGACTCTTACCAGCCTTTGTCTTTGGGAATTAAGACTGGACTCCAGAGATCGGCAAGACTAAATGAGGACATTTGTCTTCTCAATGGCCTGGCTGATTGGTTGTTTAAAAAAGTGCGAGTGTGTTTGTGTGTCCACTGAGCAGATGGAAGTCTGCGGCCCAGAGGGAAAGAGAAGCAGTCGCTACAATACGTAATTAACCCAGACACTGAATTACACCAGCGCCATCGGATCAGGGAGAGAAATACGACTTTCGGTCAAACACTGATTCCCTGCAGCAGCATTTACCACACAAATCCACTTCTCACCGACACACTGCTCCTGAATTCAGCCTGAACTGTTACTATACACAACGTAGTGTACTGTTACGGTCCATTTCAGATCTGTCAACATAATTGTATTATTATGTATATACTATTATGTAATACAGTACTACTAATTGTATTATTTGCAATTACATTTCGATTTTACAGTTGTTAAATTCTGAAAACTTTTACGTTATATATTAATTATAAATATACACTAAATGATAAAAGGCAATTATTTTGTGTTAACCTCACTACAAAGAAAAGTAGCAAAAGGGTAGCGTTTCATATTCTATAAAATCTAACAATAATTATGAATGACAAAAAAAATTAAGTATTGTGCATTTTTCAGTATGTCCACTAGGGACTATATCTAAAATGTGCTCCGCATTTTCCATCCAGTGAAGTTACAAACTCACAGTAAAGTGAACACACACATACCCAGAGCAGTGGGCAGCCTTAGACACTAACTACTGCTGGTCCACAACTGCCATATTGTAATATCAGTTATGCTTATAGCAAACTATTAAATAACAGTGTGTGTGTGTGTGTGTGTGTGTGTGCGTACGTGCGTGTGAGCGTGCGTGTGTGTGTGTTATGATAATCACAGCAGAGAGTGCATCTCACTAAGAGCTTCCTAATTAGCGAGTTCATTGTTTCAGCTCATTTTGAGTCATTGACTCTGGATGAACAACACTTCATTAACACACAATGTAGAGCAACCAATTAACACTGTACACCGATGTGTGCACACACACTGATGAAAACATCATGCAATGAGAGGCTCATTATTAACCACAGCTAATGCTAATTAATTAGGATTCTGTGTGTGTGTGTGTGTGTGTGTGTGTGTGTGTGTGTGTGTGTGTGTGTGTGTGTGTGTGTGTGTGTGTGTCTTAAATACTGCTGGGTTTTTAAGATTAAAAATAACAAACAAAACAAACAAAAATACATGTGTGCTTTTTTTACGTTTCCAATTTTTACTATGAACAATTTCTCTCTGTTTGCATTTACGTGAATTGTAAATTTATGATTTTTATTTCTTATATGCTAACAAAGCAGATTTTTTTTACTTTTACATTCTATATTCTATTACATTCTATAGAATAGAATAAATGTTAAAACAAGCTATTTTTAGTGTACCATATAGTGATGTGGTAATTAAGCTGTATTGACTTAGACAACTCTGATCACTAGACAGTGTGCACACTTTGTAGAATGTAATGAAACAATTTGATTTGATAGATAAACCAAAACTAATCCTACAACTCACATTACAAGTGTCTCTCTCAATGACATACAGAAACACTCAGACACACGTATGCTCGCAAGCACACACACACACACACACACACACACACACACACACACAAACACAAAGAAAATGTGGCATAATTTTAAAACATAATCGATACCACTGAGGGAACAGCGAACAGCACACGCACACGCACATACACACACACACACACACACACGCACACACACACACACACACATACCAGCACTTTACATCATTAACAGTCCCAGACCACAGACAGCTCACATATGCTTGCTTGTCCCTCTCTCTCTCTGCCAGATGACTTTTTTATGAGAGCTGGACTGTTTCATTTGACTTAATGAGTCGCGATCCCAGACCTGCCACAGAAACACACGACACTCACATACAGAGAAACGAATCGACATGACACACACACTTATGTGAAGCGCCTTCGTCTCACTTTCCACGCTTATCAGTGAAGTAAAAAGAAACGTATGATTATTACATATTGAAATTATATACACACCTTCATACACATAATTAATTAATTTTATTTATTACCAATGTTATCATGAATAAATGTATATAATAAATGTTTTATGGATAGAATTTGTGAATGAAAATATGTATCATCAAAAAGGTATCATTTATTTTTGTATTATTCATTGTAGCAGAATAGTAAAATATAGAAGAAAATGAAATCAATTAATTTATTCTTCCATTATCCATCAATTGATCCATCCATTCATCCATCCATCCATCCATCCGTCCGTCCATGCGTCCATCTGTGTCTGTCTGTCTGTCTTATGTCCGTCCGTTCGTCCAACTGTCCTCCCGTCCATCCATCCATCCAGTCCAATCCACATGTCATTCGTGTTATCTGTATCTCTGCTGTCATGGATCACACAGAAACGGCTCACAGGCAAACACAACATCTCACACTGTAATCATCCCACAGAATGAAATCAATCTCCATTGCTCAAGCTGACAAACCATCATGCAAAGACTCCAGAACAGACAGTGCGTGGCCTTATGCTGACTACAGTCCACGTCTGAGGAATGAATCCAGCCATGTTGGCGCTGTGGCCATCGACGCAGAGACGTATTTCACACGCCACGGTCCCCACGGGGCATCGGCCTCGGCTGCCTGATCATAAAACCAAATGATAGCATATGTGCTTTGTTTAATTTTGATGTCCCGGTAATGTATTACACAATTAGATTGATTTGACAATTTCCATTACGCTTGATAAAATATTTATGGAGGCAGGGCGGATGATAAGTCTTATCAAAGAGCCATCGCTCGCGCCAGCCTGACACGCCACATCCATCAGCATCAGAAGTCAGGGCCGCTAGCGTTAGCCTATTAGCTTTTATTCACCCCACCGGAATGCCTGAGCGGCTCGTCTCTCTCACAGCCTGCCTTTCGGTTCTACTCATCTCTCTATCAGTGCACGCCCCTGTTCCGTCCACGTTTTTCCATCACTCCATCTCTCAGTATCTCTCTCACCCTCCATCAATCTCAGTGGAGAGGTGTGGGCTGCCAAATTGGTCTCATCAGTCTCAATGCGGCATGCAGATGGGCTTGATTCAGGCAGAAGGTTATGTCACTCTTCCTCTCTCTCTCTCTCTCTCTCTCTCTCTCTCTCTCTCTCTCTCTCTCTCTTTTTCTTTGTCATTCTCTTTCTCTCTCTCTCTATTTCTCTTCCATTCTATTTCTCATTTTCTTTCTCATTCACATTTATGAATGGTTGTCAATCTAGTTTGAGACACTAGAATTTTATATTTTTTTATATTTCGAAATTATATTGACAGTTTTACGGTATATTGACAATTTATCATAAACAGTGAGAAACAAAATCACACAGTGATATACAATTCAAGCCTTATTGGTTTGAGTTTTTGATTATAGTTTGTTTAAACTTGCTGTGGCCTCACAGCAAGAAGGTTCTGATTGTGACTCGTGGTGTGAGTTCGAGGCCGGCCGGGGCCTTTCTGTGTGGAGTTTGGATGTTCTCCCCGTGCTTGCGTGGGTTTCCTCCGGGTGCACTGGTTTCCCCCGAAAGAACATGCATTTCAGGTTAATCTGGTCGTGTGTGAATGTTGTGTGTTTCTGTAAGGCAACCTTGAGTGTCTAGAAAGGCGCCAATAAATAAAAATTCAAATGGATTATTATTATCATTCAATCACACTGCTATTGTCAGCGTAGTTTTTTCTGATTACTTCACAATCGAGAGGTTTCTAGGTTTCTGGTTTTTTTAGTTAATTTAATTAATTTTCCTGTAAAAATGCAACGATGTGAAAAACATGTACATTATATAATCCTCATGTTTCTTATATCTATAGGTGTGTGCTTGAGTAAGAATACACACAAACACAAACACAAACACACACACAGATACACACATGGACACTGATAAGACTTACTAGAAGTTTCTATTTCACGTTACACAACGGCAACACATTTTACCTCAAGCGCATCGCGATGAAGGGACGGCTGGCCACAATACCGTTAATAGGCCTCTAAATGAACAGAATGCATAAAACATGAAGGCGGCCATAATGAAGCAGTGCAACGTAATTACAGACGCTGCGCCAGAAAAATGAAGACAAAATATTTGAGGAGGAATTCTGTCACCCTTGCTCTCCTTTCCCACTAATCACACACACACACACACACACACACACACACACACACACACACACACACACACACACACGCTGGAGCTTAACACGCAGGTTGGGATTTCAACAGCCATGGCTTTTAATGAGAGCTAATTGAAAAATTACAGGCAATTGACAGACACTGAGCTCTGAGCATCTGCTGTGACTAGCTAATATCCATCAGTTTTACACAGTAAAATTAATAGATGGTCTTGTTAAAGAGGCGGAAAAATGCTTGACCGCTTCAGAAGAATTTATTATGCTGGTTATGTTTCTTAGTCTAAAGAATTTGGAGTAGAAGATGTACTATAAAGACTTTTAATTTAGATCTGTTTATAGTATATCTAAATTAGTTAAATATACTAATTTAGCTATATTTAAAATATGAATATACCTATAACATATTATATAGTATATTATACATATCTATATTATATATACTTTTATATAAATGATGATATATAGTATATCATTATTTACTGTATAAACCAAAAGCTTGGACACACCTCATTCAAAAAGTTTTCTTTATTTTTCTGACTTTGAAAGTTGTGGATTCACACGAAAGACATCAATACTTTTGTTATTATTATTATTATTATTATTATTATTATTACTATTATTGTATCATATTACTATGATATATTTTGTTTACTGCATATAACCAATAAGCATGTAATAAATGTTGACAAAATATTTCCTGATTCTTGAAAAAAAATCTTTTTGATTCATAAAATTCATACAACACACACATACAAAAATACATTTTTAGTTTCTTGTATTTATGTAAAAAAGAAACTTTAAAAGCGCTAGTCACATCAAGCAGGTCAGCTCTGAGAGTGAGACAGCAGAAGAGCGATGAGCCGAGAGCGAGCTGATGTCAGACAGATGCTTCCAAAGCGGTGGCCATGACACCTGAGCCGAGGGACATAATGAAGGGGGAGTGTCTGTCAGAGAGGGTCAGCGCTGATCACACAGCCTGGGACCCCCGGAGAGAAGGATCGCCCACATAATCAAGCCCCCGGCATGACAAATGGCCCCGCTCTCTTGACTCTGTCATGTGACACACAGACACATCTCCACACCGGCCAAAAGGCATCACAGTCTCGAGGTGAGCGCACGCGTGCAAGAACACTTTTCATTTCTCATTCACCTCTGTCCTACGTCTCTGTCCCGGAGATAGAGATGGATGCGCGCGCACACACACACACATTTCATCTTCAATCTCCACGTTTATCCATCTCTCCACACACAACCACCCACACACTCGCTACACAATCAGGAAGAGGAGTTTTCTCAGAAGGGCCTTGAGATGAAGACTACTTTTCCCAGGGGTCTTTGAGGCAGACCGTTTTGTCTAGTGGATTTAAATTGAAACCTAAAGACATTTGTGTCCAATTTGTGCTGTTGCAGGTCAATCACAGTGCGACGAGACACAAAGACACACACGGATAGAAACAAGAAGAGAAAAACAGTGAGGAAACGGGTTTACCTTGAATGGAGCAAACTCAGACAAAACTGTGTTTTAATGGGAGTGCATGCTTTTTTTTTGAGAATACTTTTTAGATTATTTTGTGTAATCAAAGTGTATTGTAGTAATAGTCTGAATCTAATATCAATATCACCATTTTCATTTAGGTCAACAATGCTTACTAAATCATGTTAAGTTTTCCTCTATAGCTCTGCTGTACTTTTTTACACACACACAGATATATATATATATATATATATATATATATATATATATATATATATATATATATATATATATATTCATCTGATATTAATCTTTACATTGAATTAGTTGTACAGTAATCCCTCGTTTATCGAGGTAGATACGTTCCAAGCCCGACCGCGATAGGTGAAAATCCGCGAAGTAGGAGTGCACAACAATTACGTGTTTATTTAACCCTTATTCAGACTTTTAAAACACTTTTCTACGTAGTATTCTTTATTAAAGTAATGTTAACAAACATCTCCCCGCCGCACGCGTCGTCCCCGCAGAGATATTAATTTTCAAAGTGTTTGAATGGAGGGATATGAGGCGCGAGCGCACGTTTCCTGCCGCTGGGGCTTGTGCGGTGGTCGCGCAGGGACGTACAACATAGCGATTCGCATCTCCGCGCCGAGAGGCCCTTTTCCAGCAACTGCGACCATCCTCCGCCGAGATACGGTCGGGAAAAAATTAATCCGCGAATATACTAAATATAGAAAGAAAATACGCGAATCAATGAATCCGCGATAGTCGAACCGCGAAGTAGCGAGGGATTACTGTACATGGACAGTTTGTGGATCATATTGTAAGTTCTCGTCCATCTGATATAAATAAAAGATTTAAGCACAAATATTGGTATGTGTGCTGTTACTCACTGTGGTTGAGTAATTCTAAATATTTTTTTAGAAAGAGCAAATAACTTAAATTGAGCCACACTTTATCACAAAAAGAAATTAGAATTTAGCCAAAGTATGCTAAAGCTATAGCATAGACAAATGCAGTGTGTCTTTTTGTTCATTTCAGCAAAAACATTATTTTTCATCATGACTCATCATGTTCCAATTATCTTTGATGGAACTTTGAATACTGTTTAAAAGAATGTTTTTTTTTTTTTGAAAAAAAGTTGTTGTAATTTTGGACCGACTTTATCGTGTTAGCTTGTTTAAGTTGTAATGTTAGCCTAAAACAAGCGCACCAGATTAGCCTATTATCACTAGATATTTTCGCCAGGATTGTTTTCACAGCAATGGCAGGCGCTTGTCAAACTCAACCTGGATTTTAACGCATGTTCTTTATCGAAAGCTGGATAAGGAATTATCCATGTTTTTAAATAGAACATGACTCAAAGTAGCCAAGTAACATTGGGTTAAGTTTGTATTCAATGAAGTATAAGACTTAAAAAGAACCAAACAAGCTATCAAACAACATCCAAACTTTTGTTTAATAACTTGTTGAACCAGCCAACTTTTACACACTAAAACCTGTGAAACATCCTCTGGCTAATCAGTGCAAACATGTTCATATTTATAGATATATTGATAGAGACACTTGTACATTTTAACATCTCTCATTTTAAACTCAAGTCTTGTCAGAACTCATGACAACTGAAAGATGTGGCTTTTCCTTTCAGGAGACCGAATGCTGGAGGCCGAAGGGCAGAAAGCTTAGTTTAATTAACACTTTAATTATTGCCTTTTCGCCCACATTCACTCATTCTTTTCTTCATCTTTCCTGCTCTTCAGAGCAGCTGCTTGAGCTTTTGTCTCCTCTGCTGGACTCATATACTGACAGGTCAAAGATTATCAAAACTAGCATTGTTTACGTCTCACAATGGTGCAGAAGCAGCGGGGTCCGACTGACTGCCCCCCCCCTCAATCTCAACACTCCACAGTTAGTTAACAATATGCCCGTTTTCTCTGCCCTGAATAAAATAATTACTGTCAAAATTGCCATAGCAATTTGAGATTTTTTTTTTTTTTATTTTATTTCTGTGCACAGTTTAACAATTTTTTTCGAGAGTTGTTTTTTAGAACATAAAAAGACACATTATTGAAAAAATTGTAATACACATGTGCAGAGTAATGTGACTGGTTTATAAAAAATGTGACTGGTATATATTTAAAAAAAAAACTACAATATTTAAATCAAATAAAAACGTAAACTTTTACTTGATTTTGATTGTCTACATTTTGTAAACCAGTAGTTCTCTCTCTATAACTCTATATTTATATATACATAGTTGAGAAAAAAATGATATATAATTAAATGCAATAATATTTAGATTACGGTCGTTTGATATCCTTCATACGCATGTCTTGACTTACAATTTTATTATAATATAGTATTTCTGAGCGGTCACCCAGTTTTCCTCATTTTTGAATTCACAAAATCCTGAGCCTTTTAAAATGTTTTATGTAATTCCTTTCAGTGTGTTGTTCCAGATGACTGAAAGATGTCTTTCTCTCTAAATCCCCATAAACTCTCTTGTTAAACTTCATTCCCAAGTGGGTGAGTGTTTGAGAGTGAAAGACTCTTTCCGAGCACTCGTCCATTGCAGCTCCCCCACACTCCATAAACTCCGTAGCGGACGGTGGAAGTTCGTCTTAGAGATTGATGACATCAGAAAGTGTTTCCATCATAATGCTGAGCACTAAAATCAGCTTGAATTTGGACCTTCGGTGTCCCGCTGTCATTCTTGGACTGAGTTTCAGAGCAATGAAACACAAACTGCCTAGATACTAAACGCTGCCAGTCAGTCATGTAACACCAACACCATGTTTAGTGAAAACGAATGGCGAAAGTAAGAAAATACAACTTGGATTGTAAGCCAATTTGAAAAATCCAAAAATCATTCCCAGGAATCATAAGAAAATCTATGAGCTTGTCATTTAAAAAGCAAATGAACTGAGAGAGAAATAATTGGAAGGGCTTGGAATTCAATGGCTGATCTCAGGAGTTACTAGAACCATTTATCAAGAAAAAAAGACAATTTACAATTATACATGTGCATATCTTCTATGCCATTGCCCACTAGATAAAAAAAAGAGAAAATCAGTGGAAATATGGCTATTTTTATGGCATAATGGATGCATGAGTGGAGGAATGACAGTGGTTTGTCAGTAGATAAAATGTATAGATGGCTATATGCATGGATGGATGGATGGATGGATGGATGGATGGACGGATGGATGGATGGATGAAGGATGAAGAAGTTGATGTGAATTGCTTTTATGATAAATAAAAAAATTAATGGATGTTTTGATGAATGCATATGTAGGGGACTCTGTTAGATTTGTGAATGGAGCGATGGATGAGGGTGAATGACTGCTGAGGTTGATGTCTTTTGGTGTGAGTGCATGGAGAATTTGAATGTGATTTGTGAATGGCAGTTTTTTAATTTTTGGATGAATTGATGAATGGGAAGCTATAGTACAGTAAAGGCGTATTTTGAGAGTTTGGTTGGATATCTGAGTTTTACATAAATAAAACGAACAAATAAGATAATTGGATGGTGATAGCAGCGCTGGCTAGTTTGTTAAATCAATAAATTAATAGTTGGATTTGTGAAAAGAATGCTAGTGTGTAAATGCATGTGTGAATGACTGAAGAGATGGATGGGGAGGTAAAACAGTGTTTATATGAGGATTAGATGGTTGAGTGGTCGGATGGTTGGATGAATGAATGAATGAGGTAGAGGCAGAATTGAGTGGATGTCTAGTTAGTGATTTTAATTTGTTAATATAAGAATTAATTAGAGAATAGATGTCTGGGCTCATCCAGAAATGGTGTAAGCAGAGGAAGAATGTCAGATTAGCAGAATTTTATGGGATGGAGTGATGGATAAAATGTAGATGGGAAGATGACTGGAGAGGTGGGAGGTTTGATGAATGATGGATGGATGAATAGAGATGTCTGGTGACAACAGAAGGATTGATAGGATAATTCAGAGCGATTTTTGGTGAACATCAGGAACATGACACTTACAGAGGCTTCTATTAATCTGCCATGTACAAGCGACGCTTCCTCGTGTGTGTCTACCCAACACATTCGTCATGACAAGTGACCATGTATACAAACACACAATCAATCTCTTTTCTCTCTCACCCCAGCTTCACTCTCACACACACATACGCTTCCAGGTTCTTTCCATGTTGAGAGTTTGGCGTCGTTCCTGCCTCAGTCTCTCTTGTCGCTCTCTAATTGGACAGAACAGGCTTCCTAAGCAAAGCCACATGCTGGGTTGTAAGGAGTGACATTGGGATTTAAACCCAGCCAGCGCCGTGTAATACACATCAACTGATCTGCCCGTTAAATAGCTGTTTATTTCTCTACGCAGAGCCGGATTGGCCTGCATGAGGTCTGAGTGCCGACTGCATCGGGCCTTGGTTCTGTTTGAAAAGATTCTGATTAGGACCAGAAATGCTGGTAGAGTTAAAAACCCAGACTGCTGTAACGGCTGGAGTAAAATCATCTTGAAAACCTTGCAGCCGTGTGGGCTTGCAGACGGCATCATCGAAATGCAATAAAACTTTATTTCAACATCATTTCTGCTGCCGTCTCGAAAGATTATCCTCAAATCAAGGGTTAAAAATCCTACATGCAACATTCATACAGTTTACAACGCATGACTTCATGCGCACTAATCAATCTAGAGCTGAAACCTGGTCCGCTTCCTTTGGAGACGTCAGGTTATTGCTCTCTCAGGGGTCCCGTAGGACCCCTGGTGCCACGAGGCTGTGTTCTGTCACACACACCTGCTGGAAACCAGCTCACATCCATAACTCACTGCTAATGAAGCTCACGCCGAACACAGAACGCTCATTTATACCTGTCATACACGTAGGGCTTGTTTAGAGGCAAAGTCTAATTGAAACCTGTTTTTTAAAGTGAGAGAGACAGAGACAGATTTTTGGGGGGTTTGAAAAATATTATCAATATGAAAATAAAAATGCTAAAAAGAGAAAGTTAATAAAAGAGGAAAATAAGAGAGAAAGAAGAATGACTAAGTAAGAAGCAAATGTTGAATTAGATCAAATATAGCAAATAACAAAGTAGAAATAAAGACTGATTATGAAAAGAAAACAAAACAAAAGAAGGAAGGATGGGCAGAAGGAAGGAAGGAAAGAAATATGGAAGAATTTGTTTTAAATGTTTACATCTGATCTGATTCAGTCGGATCATTGAGGTGAATCGTCAATGGATGTTCACACACTGATGGAATGCGGATACACAATCAACAAACAGAGAAATCAACTCCATGTTCAGTGATAGAAATCAATACTAATAGACAGGTAAAAAATGTAAGTTTATCCTGATGTGCTGGAAGTTTGTCTTGTTCAACTTCGTTCAAATATCTTCCCCTGCGCGGGAGCTCCACATGGCTCGGCACTCCTGTTTCAATCCACAATTAAGAGCCAAACAAAGACCAGAGATGGAAAATGAAGCATCAAATGACTGGACGTAATGTGTCACTCTCGAACGGTTGCATATTACTGCCGCTTAATTAAACGTTTCAAACGGACTAATCAGTTTGAGGCCGAGTGGCTGATTGTTTTTCCCGCACATTAAACACTTGCTTCTGCTCCCGCCTGCTTGTTAACATGAAGGTGCTATTTGCATTTCCTGATGGACTATCAGGGTTTTAATGTCCCTTTTTCTCTGCCGGTGCATCAATCATGCGGCCGAGGCCGCGCCGGGCCACCGTAAACCCACCGAATCCGCCACAAAACAAATATTACAAGGGTTCACTAATTTACAGATCAAAAAGGCACTTGTCCCTTCCACGAGCGGCGCCGACGCACTTCAGAGACCCGCCGTAATTACCAGCTGTTAATTGCGCACTCGCGGTGTCTTAGTTTTAATTAAAAAGAGCGTCTCGTCGCCAGTCGATAAGCAACGCTGGAGCGCGGCCGGTTTTAATCACCAAAGCGCGAAGAATTCGTTTCTGCGGAGGCCAGCCGCGGCAGGAGGAAATCTTCAAATATCCGACGGAGAAAGAGAGATTAAACCCGGTCCGCTAGGAACGCCGCGGACGGGAGGTGAGGGGGAGCAGTCAGGTTTTATTTGGGCCGAGCGAGCGGGGCCGCATTTGAAGTCGGTCCCGATCGCAGCGCTCCCGCCGACTAACCGGCGGGGGACGGGAGTCTAATCAGGTCTACTGCATGAGAGGAGCACTTGAGTGGAGGAATTGGACCCTGCTGTTACCGCTCTCTCTTTAACTCGCTCGCTCTATCTCTCTTTAGCAGCCCATGAGCTCTCCACGTTTGCCTTGAAGGATTACAGGAAAGTTGTTGAACTGAAGGCCTTGGACTGAAAGTTGCTACAAGAGATAATTACTGGTCAACTTCTGTTCAAGGCAACTCCAGTTGGCCAAAGTGACTTGAATTGCATCACGGGTTTAACAGTTGAGCAACTTTCATTTTCTCTAGGATTTCTCTAGATAGGGATGCATGCACCAGCTCCACAGTGGCAACGAATCTTTTGTTCACACAGCCATGCTACAATGAGAGTAAACCCACTGGGTGGGTCTTTATGATTAGTAGAGAGCAGTTTCTGCAAGGCTGTGGGTTCGATTCCCTGGGAGAGCAAACATACGCAGTAATGTAAATGTAAATATTATAATAAAATGGAGGACACAAATATAGAATAAATATCAGATGAAAAATGGAAAAGTATAGTGTGAACATGATCAATAATTCCTTGAATATGTGGAGTTAACTAGGACTTTGTTAATTATAAATATGAATTACTGGGTTAATACACCGGGTATGATATAGAATAGTTTTGATATCATTTAAAAAAATGTGATTTAATTGAATTTATATTTGTGTTGGTTGAAATTTTGCTTCTATTGCTCACTTTGTAAGTCGCTTTTGATTAAAACGTCTGCCCAGTGAATGCAAACTAAAATAAAGTAAACAAAATGTTACAAAAAGTATTTATTGAAAATGTAAAATTATAAATTAGCCAATTGTTTGACATAACTTAAATATAATAAATCCAAGAGTAACTTTTAGAAAATGTCTTCTGATCTAGATTTCCTCCTTCCACTTTAACTGAAAAAAATATTCAATACTAAATACTTAGAAGCATCGGATATTGATGATTTATCGCTCACCTGCTCCAAACATCCTCTACCACAATGTAACCGTATTAAAGAAGTACTGCGCTCTGTTTATGGGTGGAAGACGGTAAAACACAGTACAAGATAAATTATCAGCAGACTGAAACTCTTACGACCCCAAACAGAACTGTCCTGTCTTCCTGTCTAAAGGGGCTTTTCCTCCAGCTTCTGTCACCACGGTCCACAGGCTTTATCTGAGGAAACACTTGCCATGGCAAGGATGGTCTGGTCACAGTGACAGATTAATTCCGACTTAAACTCACTTCCTGATCACACAGAGAGGACACTAATGAGGAGGAGGAGCCACACACACACACAAAGGAAAAAAAAGCTCCTGAAAAAACATTTAACGCTAAGAGCAAAAGAGTGAATCATTAATGTATGGTTGTTGGTGGTGGTTATTTCCTTTTTCCTAAATACCAGTGTGATAACCTCAGAAAGACAGACTTTCTCATAAACACACACTCACACACACACAGAGACACATTAGAGTGAGCGATATGTCTGGAGGTGATATCCTCATTCTGAATGCAGATGACCTTTGACCTCTTTCCCAAAATCACTTCCACACGCCAGGCGAGAGCAACATGTCACCTACTTTTTCCGACGTGCTCAACAGTAGCAATAAAAATTGACATGGAGAATTAAAATGAGAATTGAAACGGATATTAAAATGTGTTTTTTCAAAACTACTTTTGTTTCAGACATACAGTTTTAATACTTTTATATTAATAATAATAGTATAGACATAATGTCTAGTAAAACAAGATAATACAACGTTTAAAAATTTAAATAGAATTTAACTAAAATTGAACAATGTAATTTATGTATGGTGTATGTACGTATATAGAAACATATGCTATTGTCTACTGTACATATGAATATATATTACAATTGCAAATGTGTTATATATCATATTTATGATAATAATTCACTTTTCCTCATTTAATTTGAATTCAGCACTTCTTCTTTATTACAAGTTTTGGGGTTTCTTTATTATTTGTATTTATTATGTTGTACAATGTAGCTAGGAATCAATTTCTCAAAAATTTTATACAATATCACTTCTCAGTCAAATTAATAATGAATAAATAAAGCCAATGGCATTCTTCTAACTTTTCTTTAAATATCCCGGCCCAGTTACGGTTCAACAAGTGTCTTAGACTGTTGCGTGTGGGTCAAACAACTCATCTGTATTCAGAAGCCTTGAGCTAAAGTTTAAAGGCTCGAATCTGAACTGGTAATGAAGTGTACACACTTCTGAGTGTGTGATGGAGGTTTGTGTGAACATGTGCAGCTGGCACGGACTCCTCTCGTCTGGCATGTGTCTGTATGAGTGTGTGTTGCTGCCCGCTGGCCGCTGGCGTTCCCAGGCCTGAACTTCTCTCAGACTGTGTCAGTATGATGGATGGTTTGGGTTAGACGGGGGTAACACTTGTACCTCTCTCACTCCTCTCCTGTGGGACGTCCTGAAGACAGAGTGTGTATGAGAGAGAGAGAGAGAGAGAGAGAGAGAGAGAGAGAGAGAGAGAGAGAGAGAGAGAGAGAGAGAGAGAGAGAGAAAGAGAGAGAGAGATGTCCTGTAGCCAGACAGCAGCATTGTAGATCTGAGCAGTTTGACTCCGCCCACTGGCATCAAATTGGAACCATCTTTATCTTCCTTGCACAAACAAGGCTTTTTTAAATACAAAAAGATCAGTGTAAAATGGTGATCTTTAACCTAGCTGCTTCACTCACATTTCAAATTAAATAATCTGAGCGAGGAGTTTTCGGAAAAGAAAAAAAAAAGAAAAAAAGAATTTGAAAACATCACTTTTTTAATAACGGACTACTTAGTTTTTTAGAGCAATTTGCTGCCAGTGTTTCTCGTGCCTTAAACACCAAATGTGATCAAGCCGACAGTGTGCGACAAAAATGCTTCATTAAAAAAAACAACAGTTGAGACTTGGAAACATAAAGTTATAGTTTTAGGGTAAACAGCGTTTTTCTAAAATTCCTAGACAATCATCTACAAAAAATGTAGCTGGAGACGTCCGGCACGATGAGTGATTGACAGCCAAGTCGATCAATCAGAGAGTCTGCTGTTTACAATTACTTTTTGTTGTTTACTTTTTTTATTACTTTTATGTCATCATGATACACTGTTGTAGCCACATAAAAACCACATATGAAGACCATATACAAATCAAATTGCACACACACACACACACACACACACCTAATTCCAATCTTCAGTCTGGGGTAGATAGGAGCGTAGCGGGAATGTCCCTGCAGTACCATTGGGGTTGGGTGTAGCCAAATAAAGTGCTAACAAATTAGCACTTCAGTTGGTGGCTCACACATTGAGTTGAAGATGCTAATCAACAGGGTGTGAAGATCTGTCAGCAAACACGGAGCAACACACCGAGCAAACACACACACACACCCTTTGCGAGCGCCGTCTCGTTATCGTTCTCATCTCAGGCTGACAGGTTAGCTTTAGTAGAGTCTGCGCCAACGACAAAGACGCACCCTAAACAGTCCGAGAGGGTTTTCTCCATCAGACGCCCACGACGGAGCTTTATCTGACGGGAAGAGGGGTTCGGCCAACTTAAACACATTTAAAGCACTGTCCGCAGAGTGTTTGGAGAGATAATATACATTAGGAGCGCACACACAACACGGCGGTTTGGCCTAGCGTGGCTGCATCATTGTTCGAGTGAGGTGGTGCTAAAACTAGATCGTTATCTGCGCGCTAACGAAGAATAATAGCTAAGAAAAACAAGCAGGACAAATTCCATGCCACAATGTGACCAATCACATCACAGAAACTATAAATAATCCAGCGCCTGTCACGTTACATACCAAGAAATAATGAAAATTACTTCTAATACTTTAGCAGATCAGAGGTATATGAAATCAATAATTGGATTATGAAAATGCTTAAAAAAAGACACTGTAAAGTTACATTTTAATTGTACATTTTTTGACACTTTTTAATTGTGCACATTTGCGCACACTTATATGTTGTGCAGACACACACAAACTTAATTTCAACAATGTTTGATGTTAATTGTTAAATTAACATGCCTATGATGTGCTATTTTATTTTGTTCTATTTTTTGTCTATGTTTGTGTCAATGCAAAAAAAATCAACTTCACACACACACATAGACACACACCTAAAGTTAAAACTACGCACTCAGACGTCATGTTCTTTACAACAAAATGAAGCAATTAGACAAAAAACAGATGTCAATTCATTCTCCCAGACACACACAGGTAACAGACACACACAGGAAACAGATGTGCATTCTAAAAGTTAAACACACATACAGGTAGCAAGAATATGTAAAGAGAGAACAGATGTTTTACACAGCCATACAGGAAACAGGCTGGCATTCAGGTAACACACACACACACACACAGCTCACCACTCAAACTTCACATCAACACCCCAACGTGCGCGTGTGTGTACGTGCATGTGTGTGTTATAATGAGTGAAAAGTCTTATAGTTTCCAGATGAATCCAGTTTGATTCACATCATTGTGACAGGCCTTTCATCTGCTGTTGCACATTACAGATATTACCAAAAAGAGAGACTAATCTCTCTCTCGCTCTCTCTCCCTCTCTCCCACACACACACACACACACACACGCACACACACACACACACACGCGCACGCACGCACACGCACGCACGCATGCACACTAACTAAACAATAATTGAGACAACTTGTTCTTCTTCTTTTGGATAGTCAAATTGAAATAATGATGAATAATGAATTGAACGTGATAATGAGTATAATTAGAATTCTGTAAAAGAACAAAACATATTTTAGAACAAATGTTTTGTATTGTCAGAATTAAGATATGATGCAAAATGAATGATGCTGAAAAAGTGAAAAGTTGAGAAAGAGCACGACATACAAAGAGTGCGACAGAAAGAGCAAGAGTGGTGCAGGGTGAGAAAGAGTGACAGATATAAAGGTGGTAAAAGAGAGAGTAAAAGAAGAGCAATGGTGACACACAGAGAGTGAGACAGCTTGCAATCAGCAGAATGATGGAAAAAAACAAGAAAGAGTTTAGAGGAGAAAAATAGTGAGAGATTATACAAAGAATATTGAAAGTGAGAAAGAGCGAGCGAGAAAGATATAAGGAATAATAAAGAGAGCAATAGTGACATAGAGAGACAGCGAAAAATTGTAGAAGTGATTGCAAAAAAGCAAGAAAGAGTTTAGAAGAGAGAGTTGCTGAGAGATTAAAATAAAAATATCGAAAATGAAAAAGAGAGAGAGAGAGAGAAAGTGATAGAGAGAGAAAAAAAGAGATAGAAATAAAGAGACAGTGAGAGACAGAGAGAAAGAAAGAGAGAGAGAGGGAGAGAGAGAGAGAGAGAGAGAGATAAAGTAGCTTTCAACTTCAAGCGGGAAACAGAAGTTCACCTTCTCTTTACTCTTTGACCCACAGATTGAGTTTCCCGGCTCCTGCTCTCAGAGAGAAAGAGCTTTCATTCACTCTCTCTCAATCTGTCTCTCTCCCTCTCCCTCATTTTTTCTCTCCGAATCAAGGGAATGTGTCTCTTTGTCAGCCACACAAAAAGTAGAAGAAAATTCTTTCAGATTGTGCTGCACATCAGCTGAAGACGTGCTTTGCCTCACACAGATACACTAATAACTGGCGATTTCGATGGTGTTGTGTGGGGCCAATGAAGCCCACTCTGTCAAGAGCGAGGGTCAGTGACCACTCCACTCAAGGGCCCTTCAGTGCACAATGACCCGTCCTGGGACAAAGTGAGCACTTGAGGAGAGAAAGAGAGATGGAGGAAGAGAGCGCAGAGAGACAGTGAGAGGTGCAGGTGTCTAAAGTGAAGAATTGAAAAGACCAAAGAGCTGAAATTCTCATTATTCCGTTACCAATAAGGCCTTTCTTTCTGAGAGGGGCAGCAAGGTGAAAAAAATGCATAATTTGACACAAGATTGAATTCATTGAACGTTTGAGGAGTTGAATGAGGAAGAGAATGACTCTCTCACACACACACACATACAAACACACACACGCACACACACACACACACACACACACACACACACACACACATATGCAAACTCTGTTTCATTCCAATTAACTTTCTACACAACAAAGATTATGCCAATTTATCAAAATGTGTTATTATTGTGACCAATATATAATGCTGTTTCAAGTCTATTTTTTGTAGTTTAATGTTTCACTGGAAACTTCTTTCGGAAGTTTGTAGAACCTTTTATTGTGGGATTACAACCAAACGTTATTATTTAGGAATATAATTAGCAATAATTTATCAATCACACAAATATTTCAAATAGAGAAACCATTATTTCAGTCTCTGTGAACCATAGGAACATGATGTGAACACAGACATCATCACTCCTGAGATTCTCACACATATGTGCATGTCACATGACACACATATCATCTTCTAGAATCATCCTCTGCCCAAATACACAGGGGCCAGGAAATGGCTTTTGACCTCTAACCCCATCACCTTCGCTCTGAGGTCAGGCCACATTTGTAGTAATTGGACTCGATCATATTTCGGGTCTGGAAAAAAAAAGCATGGGCGTGTAAACAAACCTCGCTGGACATGTGTCATCCATCCATCGGCTGGATAAGATCACGAACCAGAAGAAGACAAACACTGGAGGATCGCAAATCAGGACACACAGACTGGCGTAAATTTAACCCAGGAGCCCTATTTAGCCAGCAAGTCTCTCTTTAAAACAACATTGCAATCTGCCAGAGAGAAAATATGCATCACACACACAGTCCTGCAGAGGAAACGCTTCTCACAAGGCTGAAAAACCAGGAATATTCACATTTCCTACAATCATTTCTTGGTCATAGTAACAAACTGAAGTGTTGTGTGATTCTGAAAAAAAAAAAACTTTGACATAAAAGATGAAAATATTTCTAAATCAGTATCTAAATGTGTAACCTATAAATATAAAAATAAAAAAAATTTTAAATGGTCTTGCTAAAATCGGTGCTTAACCATCAAACTACAAAAAAAGTTGCAAAAATTATAAAAATTAAAAAAATTATTGTTACAAAATGATTGCAGAGACTGTATGCAGAACAAAAAATATATATTTTTAAGTAATAAAAAAACAGAATCATCAACAAAGAAGTTAAGAATTTGGTTAATTTCAAGCTTAACACATTTTGTCTTTGCGTCCTTTTACTTTTTCCTCGGTCAATCATCCTTCCATCTTTAACTTTCTTGTTTCGTTTTTGTGTATTTTACCTATTTTGCTGAACACATTTTAGTCTAATCTCTCTCTCTCTCTCTCTCTCTCTCTCTCTCTGTCTCTCTCTCTCTCTGTCTGTCTCTCTCTCTATCTCGCTCTCTCTCTCTCTCTCTTTCTCTCTCTCTCTCTCTAGCTCTCTCTCTCCCTCTATCTCGCTCTTTGAATTGCTAAATGTGTGTTGTTTTCTTTTGTTTTCATATCTCTCTCGTGCTCTTTGTGAATTAGGCAGTAAATATTAACATAGACGTGAAGCGTCTGCTCGGCCAAATCAGTTGGAATTACCACATTAAACCGGGCGAGAGCGTGCGGCATTATGGCAAAAGAAATCACGCCATCCTCCTGGATTTCTCCAAACTCAGCTGATGCAAAACAAGGAATTAATTTGGACTCGGGAACAGCCTTATGCGGGCCTGTCGGGACCCGGTCCGCAATTGACAAAGATGAATGGCACGATTCCAACTGAATAGTAATTTCACTTTTTTGTTTGCGTGTTTGTGTATGTGTGTGCGTCCCTGAATCGCTTTAGAGCATGAGCGGCCGGGCACAAAAGCAAAGTCGACCAATCCCGCAGAGGCTCCTACCTGTCCGTCACACCCCTGGCCATTGTTTACTAATAATCTGATCTTCATTGGTTTGAGCTCGGGCTAGGGGCGGAGTCAGCACAGAGGGGAAGGTTAAGTCTTAACCTTGAGGAGATTTGCTATCTATTCAACAGCAGGAATCTATCCCGGGAAAAGAAGGGAGAAACTTTTTTCAATCGGCTCGAGGGGAGTGTGGAGTGACACAAGACGTGTCACATTCAGAGAGTGAATCCAGTGGAAGAAATTCAGATGAACACCCAAACGCATAATCTTCAGCACCGGCTGATAGAAATGGTAATTGCCAGCGAGGATGGGTGTTATTTTTTTTATTTTGAACTCTGAGCCGCACACGGACAGAATGTCCATTTAGAGTAAAAGGAACCAACCAAACAGGCCCTCTCTTCCCTTTCTCTTCCCTTTGTTCCCCTCAACAGGCCTTCACGTGTTTACGGAAAAAGAACCTTCAAATCCACTCAGCGTCCACAACACAATGCATCACCTAACCCTTGCTCACGGATGAGAGGACAGGGGAGAGAGGGAGAGAGAGAGAGGGAAAGGCCTGGAAAAGATTCTTGGTTATTCTGTCATTTGCTGTTGAATTGGCACATTGAACATGCATCATTACAGATCCATCTACATAGGTGTTTTTGCATCTCTACATTCATGAATCAATCAATCAATCAATCAATCCACCTATGTCTTGTGCTTTCATAAAACAAAGAAAGAAGTCAGTAGAAAGATCAAGAGATAAAGAGATTAAAATAAAGAAATAAAAAAATCTAAACAGATATGTTGAAGTAATACAAAAATAAACAATGTATAAAAAGTGGTACATAACAGGGAAAAGACAAATGTCAGGAGAAAAAAAAGTTAAAACCTTAAAAAAGCTAAAAATTTTTATAAGGGGCAATGACAAAGAACAAAAAGAATGAGCTGAAAGAATAGACTGAACAAAAGAATGAATGAAAGTGATAAGAAAAGATGAAAGAGAGAAAAAATGATTTAAAAAAAGATGTTTTAGGAAAATTAGAAAACAGTAATAGGAGAGAAAATCGAGAAAGAAAGAATAAAATAGAGGGATGGGTTGGTTTAAACATAGCCAGATAACATAAATGCAATTTGTGGTTGTACAATATGTAGAAACAATTATTTAGTTATTTATCATTTTATAGGAGTTTTCAAATTGAAATGTTTATCAGTCAATCACTTTCCACTTTATTTGTAGAGTTGGTTCCCTGTGTACATTCGTACACTGTAAAAAGTGTTCTTCGTAAATTCAGATCTTCGTTCATTGGGCCTTGTGTTCTAACGGGTTGAATTTAAATAATAGTAATAATAATGTGTACAAGAGTATCTAACATTTTATTATAAAATCTAAACTGAACCCACTGAGGTGTAATGACAAATTAATTAAACAAGTTGCCTTATAAAAAGACTTCAATGAACATCTGCTCAGTTGGTCCATTTAACAGACAGGCAGCAACAGCGCCACCCAGTGTGGAAATTGTAAATGGGCAAAAATGCAGCCGAGTCTTTGCTCACATAACCAGACACATTGATGGTTGTTTACATAATTACCTTATTAAAACATCTATTGTTTTCTTTTAAGACAAATTGCTTCAATTATTCTTTCTTACAACTGAACAAGATCAGTAAATGTGTTTATGATTTATTTTTAAGTTTAAAAGAGTTTTAAAAATGCATACAGCAAATGCAATCTTCTCATTGGCTCATTGGCCAATTCTCATCGGCCAATCCAAGAAACAAGGTCTTCTCTTCTCATCACCATCTGGCTCCTAAGCACATTTTTACTTAATTTCAAAGAAATGTATTTACTTTGCACTAAAAGCACACATTTTACATTTAACTGATGGTTAGACAGAAAATTAAACGCTTTGAGTTAGATCAGGTATAAAAATGTATTCAAAGTAACGACACGCCTTTGACACTTTTTACAGTGTAGTTTGAGTTAAATCAAGTATCTAAACTTCTTTAAAGTAACGACACCCGTTTGGCACTTTTTACAGTGTATGCAAGCTTTATCATTGTTTATTCCTCTTGACACATTAAATAAATAATACTCAAAGCCAAAATCCAGCTTGCATTGCTTCTATTAGCTCACGTCGGTGAGAAAAAGGACCCAGTTTCTCACTTAGTCATTTACACCCCATTTCTCTCCATTTGTCTTTATTTCTCTCTACAGATGAAGCAGCATCCATTAAGACTTTAGAACACACACGTCACGGGACACTGGAAATGGACCGGCGAGTTCTCCAGCACAGCGGGATTACTTCACTTAAGTCTATCCTCAACACAAGCACACTGAACCACTCGACACTCTGACACGGCCCACAAGAGCCAGGCCAAGTCCTGACCTGAGAAGTCAAAGGCCAAAGACGACAGCCAATGAGAAGATGGTCGATTTATTTAGCCCCGCCAACTATCCCCACACACAATAATAACACACACACAGCATCTACAAATGTGGTACATGCAAACACTATTAAATGCTCCGGGCGATTGTAGAGGCACACACACATGCTTTCAAACGGGTCCTGCTGCTTAACCCCGGCCCTTCTGTGGGACGGCTCGCTCTGAGAACGTGCAGCACTTAAACTTTCCCCTTTCAAACAGGCCGAGACAAAAAGATGGAGACACCAGCAGGCAGCCGAGAGCACACACACGGCTGCACACGAACAAGAGCCGTGCACACACACACACATACACACGGCTGCATACTCACTCACTCAAACACACACACACACACACACACACATGGCTGCACACAAACAAGGAGCACACACACACACACACACACGCACAGACACACACACTGAAGTCCACTGCTGCACCCTGCAGATCGACAGGACAGATCACTCAGAAAGACCCGGAACATGACACCAGGTTCCACGTCTGACCACAAAGTATGAGATTCAAGAAAACAAAAAACCATTTGTAGCACAAAATTGTAATGCTTTTTTTAATTACTACTTGAGTTTTTGGGGCACTATATAGACCATTCCTGATTCAACGGATGGATTATGAAAAAGGTGGAGAAGATTGATGGATAGACAGATGTTTAATAAACAAATGGAAAGCTGGATGGATAAATGGATGGCTGGACAGACAGACAGGTGGAATGGATAAATAGATGAACAGACACGTAGATGAACAGAGGGATAAACGCGGTCAGAAGTGTTGACAGTGGGCGCAAATGACTGATGGACAGTGGGAGATTAAGAGGAATAAAGGCTGAGAGAAATAAAGAAAGATCGGCGGACGGAGAGAAAAGGAAGGGGTGTGGAAGGGTGTGCTGCAGCTGTCCTCTGTCCTCGAGCCCCAGGTTTCTGTCGTTTGCTGAAAAACACGGTTCATTACATTCCCTCTCTCCATTCCCTCTTTCCTTTCAGTGGAGATAAGCTTCTTAGAGAAGAGGCAGTGGGGCGGAGTCGGCCTTTGAGTGACAGCAGGAAGAGACCGGCATTCAGTGCACAATAGTGCTTTAGCAGGGGCTAATCTAAGAGGCGTAGAATGACCTCCACTCACTCCCTCATCCTCCAGCCTTTCCCACAGCACAGACAGCGATGGCAGGACAGCCATGGGGCCCTGAGATTGAGAGAATGACAGAAAGTGTAAAAAGTAGAAGACTGAGAAAAGGAGGATTAACTGTCATTGACCGATGGAGAGAAAATGGCAGGAAGTGAGAGGAGAGGTAAAGGTGATTGTTCCCAGTGTTGGCCATTGGTCACTTTACCCCATATGAGTGGTGGAAACAGGCTGGCTTGTTTTCTGTATACTTTTGCATTAGTTGAGCTTCCTTCCATCTATCTGAACTCCATTCATCTATTCATCCAACCATCCATCCTTTGCAATTGTACAGGGTGGACAAATATGAAGTGGAAAAGATGGATAAGAGGGACATTTTTGTGGTGAACAGACAGACTGAAGAAGAAGTGACAGACAGATTTAAAGGATGGACGCACAGACATCAGACAGACAGATAGATAGACAAGCAGACAGACAGACAGACAGACAGACAGACATATAGATAAATAGATAGATAGATTACATATTTCAACGTAAAATAAGTAAATCTGTCTCAGCTCAACATGTGTTTGTTGGTCACTTTTGATGTTTGAGTGGTTCAGGACTGATAAAGAAGCAGGTGGACGTTCCACGTTTTAACTCACCGTGGCTCAGAGCCCATCAAACAACTGATACAGCCACAAATAAGCCAATCACACACCAGAACAATTGATAAGATCAGATGCTAATCTCAGAATTCAGACACATTCAATGTCTCTCGGCTGTTGAAATGCAAATAATGTCTCAGCGGTCAGATTTTACTGAAGCCTAGAACATTATTCAAATAGCAAAGGATGACGTAGAAAGGCAAAGCTTTTGACAGACGTCGCCCCCTTGAGTTCTCAAGACAGACAAAACACAAATGAAGCATAGAGTTTCGACACTACTGCACCTATTTCCCACTGACCAAACTTAAACCCACTGGAGACTTGTTCATTGTAATGAAACCGTGAATTGAATCCTGTGACTCGTGCTATAAAATGATACATTAGCTTATTCTGTTAATCTAGCTAGGAGCAACATGTTATAGAGACTGATAAAGTGAAAGTGACTGAGCTAGAGTGAGAGAGAGAGAGAGAGAGAGAGAGAGAGAGAGAGAGTTTGTGTACATGTGTGTGTATTTGTATGTGTGATAGAGATAGGATAAGAGACGCAAACAAAGAGAGGGACAGAGACGGGGTGAGAGAGGCAGTAAGAGAATGAATGAAAGAGGAAGTAAAAGATAGAAAATAAAAGATAGTAAAAGAGAAAGACAGAGAGAGAGAGAGGGAGAGAGAGAGAGAGAGAGAGAGAGAGAGAGAGAGAGAGAGAGAGAGAGAGAGAGAGAGAGAGAGAGAGAGATTGAGAGAGAGATAAAGAGAGAGAGACAGACATACAGAGAAGGGTGAGAGAGCAAAAGAAAGAGACAAAGTTAAAGAGAAAAAATTAAGGACAAAAAGTGAGACGGTAAATATGAGAGAGAGGGAGAGAGAGAGAAAGAGACAAAGTTAAAGAAAAAACATTAAGGACACAAAGTGTGAGACGGTAAATATGAGAGAGAGAGAGAGAGAGAGAGAGAGAGAGAGAGAGAGAGAGAGAGAGAGAGAGAGAGAGAGAGA
>CM051503.1:2826924-2856064 GCA_028031935.1 Paedocypris micromegethes | reverse complement strand
AGAGAGAGAGAGAGAGAGAGAGAGAGAGAGAGAGAGAAATTAGAGGAGCTGAATACTCTACACTCAATTTCTCCTAACAGACTGGTACGACACAGATGATCGATGTGAAAACAAAGTGGTTTAAAACCTTACGCCTTAAACACACACAATATTGCAAGAACGCGGCGGGTTGTGCGGTACAGAGCACAAATCTAAGAACACAATGCAGGTAACTCTCAGGAATACTGATTTCATCTGAGCACACGGACAATGGCACGAGGGAGGAACCCGTTCACCCATCCAGCTAGTCGCCAATGTGAACAAACGCTAATATGGTACTACACACACACACACACACACACACACACACAACAAAACTGAGTTCTTTGGGACTGTATGAAGATAATGACCTCAGCCTTGGCACACGCCCTGGGCAGACTGCTGGCAGCCCCTCTCTCTCTCTCTCTCTCTCTCTCTCTCTCTCTCTCCGTGTGTCTGTGGTTGTGTGTGTGTGTTCATATCTCTATCAGAGGCAGTTTGACCTTTGGACTGAGGGCAGGGAGGCTTTACTCATTGTTCTGCGCTGGTACTGGTTTCCCTGTGGTAAACACAAATGAACGGTTCCCAGGCCTCCCAAACCAACACACACACAATGTCCACACAGCACCCAGGCTGCACATCAGACCCTTCGGACTCCCTTTAACACACCTACACATACAAGCAAATATTAAGTCTGTGCAAACACTCCACACCCTTGAGGTGGCACTGCAGAATCTGATCGTGATTTACATGCTTTTTCCTGCAGAACTACGTACAGGAGGAACAAGTTCAGACCCAGTTCCACTAAATCTATAGAGCTTTGAGGAAATTAACTTCACAATGACCTTCCACTGCTGTTGATGACCTTCTATACCCACAAGAAGGGCAGAAGAAAGAAGATATCTATATTGATCAATATTCTACAATGTTCAGAGCAAGATCTTGAAGAAAGCGTAATAGCAACGTGACTATTACTGTTGCTCGTATGTATTATCAGTCTATAGGTTAAGTATAGTAGGGTGCCGCTCCTTTGGGTGGTGCATTAGGGTGTCTCCTGACTCAGAGCTCGGGCTCATCACACGTTTCACTCCCAACTTTTCAACAAATTTTACAAAGTAATTACGTGCTTATGCACCGGGAATTGTATTTGATAGTTTATGCCTCATACTTGTAGATTTTAATGGTCTATCTTTATAGATCTTTATCTTTAAAGATCTTTATCTTTAAACGATAGAACTTTAAATGATACATTAATCAAGTGTTTTCAATTTCTAATATTAAAAACTTTTAGAATGCAGTTGAAAACTGTGTAAAAGTTAATTAGCTTTTCTCTGTTATGTTGCAACAGGTCAAAGAAAATGATCAGATATGTAGTTCCCACACATGAGCAAAATGCAATGTTTTTTTTTTTTTTGCATAGAATTGCTATGTTCTGTACCATTTTTTGTGAGTTAAACAGATACATGTTTCATTTTACATTTATTTTTTGCATTTGTGGATTTGTGCATCTATGCAGAATACGTTAAGGAGAGTCACATTATAAAATTTCACCAACTTTTGTTGAATGGTTAATAATATAACACATTCTATTATTATACAGAACAGTATAAATTAGTTTTATTTTCTTTTAAATAACCAAAATGCCCTAAAAGAGAAATGCATAATAAACAAAATCTACAAAATTATTCGATTTGATCAAGTAAATAAACTATACTGGACATTAAACTCAGCAGCACTCTTCAAGAAAGGTCAGAGCAGACTGTATTTTCTGTGGAGGCTCAGGACGTTCAACGTCTGTAGCACCATGCTACAAATGTTTTATGAGGCTGTCGTGTACAGTGTCATCTTCTATGCTGTGGTCTGCTGGGGAAGCAGCATGAAGGTGGCTGACAGAAACAAACTGGACAAACTCATCAGTAGGGCTGGATCTCTACTGGGTGTGAAGCTGGACCCTTTATGTGGTGGCGGAAAGGAGGATGCTGTCAAAACACCTGGACAACCCTTCTCATCCGCTACACAGTGTGCTGCTCAACCAGAGGAGCACGTTCAGCCAGAGACTGATCGCTGCTAAGTGTTCCACAGAACGCTTCAGGAGATCCATCATACTTGTGGCCATCAGACTGTACAACTACTCTCCATAAGTGCCCTTTCTTTTCACTTTCTATGAGCATTATTGGTTCAGCCCATCTATTTTTCTTGTTTTCTTGCAATATCTTCACGCTACTATTTATTGTTAGTCACTTTTTACTTGTTTGTATTATACCGACAATTTTATGCAGATGTACATTTAAATTTTTTTTTGTTTCTTTATTATTATTTTTCTCTTTTGTGTGAGCAACTGTAACAGAAAAAGCATTTTCCCTCTGGGGATGAATACAGTTTTATTTTTATTTGAATTTTAATTTTAATATAAATAATATTATTTATGAATAAATAATAATATAAATTATTATATTTCAATTACCATTCACTTTTGAATGTTAAAAGGCCACCAGTTAAACATTCACAATGCTGAATTCTTAATAATATTTAAAAATATATATATAGAGATTTTTCATTAAAATGTTGTAGAAAAAATATGACCTTTCTCCACTAGTTTGTAGAGTGTTTAATCAATACAAAAACGTCGTATTGGAAACAGACACCATAGGGAAAGACTTTTATGAGTTGTTCTGATAGTGAGCAGATAGACCGAGCAATGTGTCTTCTCCGGAAAAGATGAGTCAAGACCAGTCAAACAGTGACATCTGATGGTTTGGGGGTGTTGGCTTGACAATGACTTATTACTCGACTGGTCAGACGCCTGCGCTGACTGGGAAAAACTGATTCAGGACCTGCTGCTCGGAAATAAAAAGCAACAGAGCAGACTGAACAACAACCCCCATGATTCCCTGCGGAACAAGACCGGTGGAACCATCAGTCACACCAATCAAATCTCCAAATAAACATCCACACGACCCGACCCCAGAAGATAAATAAACTGTTGACCAGGACGATTCACTCCACACCGTGTTATTCTCACACTCACGAGGAAACAACTTCTTACAACTTAAACAAAAAAAAAAAAAAAAAAAACATGACTTTCTTAATCAGCAAGAGGAAATAAATACAGGAGGTTACAGATAGAGGACAGAAGAGAGAGAGAGAGGGAGGGAGGGAGAGAGAGAGAGAGAGAGAGAGGAGAGAGAGGATAAGAGAGAGAGGGAGGGAAGAGAGGAGAGAGAGAGAGATGAGAGAGGAGGAGAGAGGAGAGAGTAGAGGGAGAGAGGGAGAGAGAGAGAGAGGAGAGAGGAGAGAGAGAGAGAGAGATAGAGGAGAGAGCAGAAGAACGAGAGGAGAGAGAGAGAGAGAGTTCCTCACTCATATTCCACATTTAATGAACTATCGTGTTGTCAGTCTGGAGTAAGAAATGTACGAGGAGGTCAATATTTACTCAAGAAGTAACTAATTGAGTCATTGACAGTGTTTCTGTTTTATTCACAGTGTGGGAAATAGAACATGTTTCTTTTTCTTCGCTCCCGGTGAGTCGGAAAAAAGTGTTCACTTCTCTTTTTTTTTGGATTGCACAGATTTCATCCTCCATCTTCACAGATGTGCTATTTAGCCTTCTCGAGACAATGAGCGCAGGTTTCATACGGTTCCTCTAAGCGTTTTAAATGGCCCGATCCGTTCACCCGCTCATGAATTGGCTCTATATAATAAGCTCGTGGGCAGTGGGACGCAGTAACACGGGCCATTGCACAATACAGAATATAATGCCACAACCCGACGCTGCTCGCGCGCTGACAGGCGGAGAGAATAAACGCGAGCGCCCAAAAGCTTAGTTCAAAGCTTTTATTATCATAATGCGCGCATTTATTGCTTGATTTAAACACCTGTTTGCACTGTTTTTTTTTTTAAATTTTTTTTTTTGCACGTTCTGGTACATGGAGACACATCAAAGTCATAACAACAGACATGGCGTGAAACTGATGCTGTCAGAAACCGAGTCCACAAGAGGAGACCGGGACAAAGGGACAATCAAAGAACTTGTTGAACATGAGCAGCTTATCAAATATAGTTACCATCAAATTAAAAATCAGATAGAAAGTCTCCTGGTGCTCATGTAAAATGCATCCTCACGATCTGCATCTGTTTAAATATTCAAAATAGTGAAGAAAATAATGTCAAATTGTGTTGTATACCACATTAATCATCAACATGGCAAACGTTCACTATGTTGTCCATCATGCATTGTCCTAAATGGCTATTTTGTAAATTTGAAATTTGAAAAAAAAAAAAAAAAAAAAAAAAAAAAAAAAAAAAAAAAAAAAAAAAAACAATAATAATAATCAAACTGCTACATTTATTATTAAACTTGGGAACATGAAACTACACGGCGCGTATCCGAGGGACGACGGTCGGGTAAAACAGGAGATTTAAGACCATGTCGAAGCTGCAGGTGAAATGTCCGGCTCTGGTGGCCAAATCCACAAAACATGCCGTGCACACACACCAGCGAAACGACTGATTTTTATTACATTTCAGCCACTCACACACTTCACTTCGCGCGCGTGCAGCCAAAGTGCGGTGAACGCGCGCTGGCCACACTGAGAAGAGACTAGTTTTCTTTTTTTTTTTACCTCTCAGCAAACAGGGTCCGTTACTAGTTAGAAAGGAGCTGGACACGCTTAACTTGCAGACTGTCCTTGTTACAAGGAGTCTGGGAATTTAAATATTCAATGTTGATATAGCGCGAGACTGGCGCGAGGCCAGTGGGGCCAATGTCCCTCGGGAGCGCGCGGTTAAGAACATTCCCTCTCTTTGACTTAATAGGTAGGAATCGTCTTCTTAAATCTTGGATAAATAATAACCCCTAAAGCACCCCGGTAATCATTAAATTCCTCTCAGATATGGCTCTAAATAATAATGTCGAGCGTCACTTGATCAACAAAGAGCAAAAGAGTATCCTATACTCTTGTTTTTATTAACATGAACGTTTTTCATTCTGTTAATTACAAAAACTGGCAGTCGCATCTGTTGAGTTCAAAACTCCATTATTTAATCTCCAAATAATTAATTATTTAATTTATATGCTGTATTTATAAAATTGGAACTATTATTATTGAGAATTAAAATCTGAAAGAAAATGCACAGTTTCGTCAGAATACCTACGGCAGCAGCAGTTATCAAGCACAATGCGTGCGTGAACAATAACGAGTGCGCGCGCCTGACAAGTTGCTGCTGTGCGCAAAAACGTCCAATACAGTCGTACAATAACAGGGCGCAGAGCTCGAGAAGTAGTTTATTGAACGGATAAGACCCGCGTGACCCCTGCTTCTGTCTCATCACAGTGCTGTCGACGGGAAGGGAAACAATAATTCAAGAGCAAAACGATCCTTCACTTTGTTTTCAGGGCTCCTTTTCCTACTTTTACACAAACAGAGCTGGGTTTCTTTGAGTCGTTGAATAAATGCATGACCAACGTTCCTTGTCTTTCGTTTTGATTTCTCACTTTTTTCCCTCTCTATGGTTGTTCAAATAGTGGTTAAATAAAACTATATCCCGTCCTCCTCTGAGACCACACAATTAATGCATTTTCGTGAGGTGGACCACAATGGGAGTTTATTGGGAAATTGCTGAAATCAGGGTGTGCAGCCCACCGCTGAAGAGGGGGCGAATTATTCACAGACTTGAGCGAAACGCATTCGTTCCGAGGAGGGAAACAACTTGACGTCTTGATGTGCAGTATGTGATTTTGAGTTTGTGTTGTGGCGTTGAAAACGGACACTTTAAACAACCGCCCGCGGGTCTCGGTAATCTAGAACTGAGATTACAGTGGCGCGTTTAAAAGAACACAAACAAAAACATTTCTCCGGGCTGTTCACACCGGAACAAAAATAGACTATCACAACGGGATTTGCTCACTTGTTGCACTACAATCACTTTAAGAAAGCGAGAACGTTTATCGATTCCATCCGGAACTTAATTCGACATTGTGTATATACCGTTATTTCACAGCTAGAGCGAGTTTGCATTTGTGGACGAGCCTCAAGTTGATGTGTTTTGCTATTTTTTAAGATGTGAAACACGGCTCGAAACTGCTATTTAGATTGACCAGAGCCAGAAAATCTTGCACGAGCGTTGTTTTACCCCTCTTTAAAGCGGACAGAGCACGCGATGCTTTGGGGAAAAGTTTACGCGACTCGCGCAACTTTTGACATAACATTGAGAAACTGCGAACGCGCGCGCTACTCGCGTATACATCGACTTTAACTTTTACAAGCACGTGAAACCGCCTGCGTTAATCGAACAACGTATGGAAATCATACGCTAAACACATCTTACACATGCACAAGATGGCAGTTTCAAACAGGCGAAAAAAGAGATGTTGCACCTACCAGTGGTCAGTTTCCGTGCCCTGCCTTTGGACCTCATGATGCCGGCGCGATTCGGCGTGTTTTTGCGTGCTTTTTTCTAGAATCTTTTCGTCCTTTTTCTTTTTCCTCCTGTCTTTTTTTCTCTGTGATTCCCAATCCCAGACGCACTATCTCTCCAGCATTGTCAGTTTGGACACCTTCGCACATGCGCACACCCCCAGCTGCCAGCGCCGTCAGAAAAGTTTGCAGCGATTCATCACCCGAGTATCACCAGATCTTGTCAGACTGCAACAGCCAGCGAGATCCCACTCGTGTCAGATCTTTAGAGATCAGTGGGCGCAGGACGGAGCCATTCTCGACCTCCGTGTCCACGTGGAACCGGAGACATTAATTATAATGAAGCAGTCTCGAGCGTCCCAGGCGCCGGGGCTTTTGTGCATTAAATGAACGAGCATTAATCATGCTGGTGTAATGACTATTGTAAAACGTTTTCATTAAACATGTGATGGTGTTTTAATTGAGATGTGACCATCGTTATTAATTTATGAATATGATATATTTTAGGAAACTTCTTTCCTTTCTCCGCCTCCCTCTGCTCTGCCGGGCGCGTGGGCAGTCTGAGCACGAGCAGCACCTATATTGGTTTTCAGCACGGGACTGTTACAAATATAGTTTATTACGCACTTTTAATTCCACGCAAATTATATGAAGTTAAATTCTTAACAGTGAAAATCGGATTTATATGTGCATGTGGTTTTTCCTGGATGTGGTGCGGGCTCGCGCGTGCGCTTTCTGTTTGTTTGTTTGTGTGTGTGTGTGTGTGTGTGTGTGTGTGTGTGTGTGTGTGTGTGTGTGTGTGTGCGTGTGTGTTCGCGCGCGTGTGTGTGTGTGCGCGCGCGTGCGTGCGTTCGTGTGTGTAAACGTGGTCAGATCAATACCGAGAAACATTCAAACTAAATTAACATATACCATTCAAGGCTCAAGCAACAGCAATGACAACGCATGCGTTTTGTTTTATTTTGACAGTTGTAATTTTTAGATATATTGAATTTAGAAAGCTGCAGGTCATTAGGTTAATTGCCTATTAATTAGCAGCGCGTGACATCATGTTAATCTGCGCGTGAACCTTTAAAAGGGTCGCGCTTCTACACTCACCATATTGATTGTTAAGTATTCTAAAACGGATCCAATTAATCTGACATCATTCTGCATAAAAATGAGCTTTGGCCAACAAGCTGCTTTATTTACCACGTTGACCCTCCGTCGCAATAAAAAACAAGGGTATAAATGTAAAATAATTAAAATGACAAAATAGGGATGGTAAAAATTGTAAACACGGATGCTTACATCGTGTCCACATGTGGAAAATAAAATGTGGATATTAAAAATACAAAAACAGAGAAACAATTACGATAACGTCACCTTGAATAAAAAAAATACTCATTTTGATAAGATGTGTTTGTGTTAATTTAACTAGAATACGTACACTACAATGCTATACCGCCCGCAATACCTCACTGTCTTTATGTCGCACTGTTTATATTTTACTATGATACTCTGACCCCAACGGCCGTAGATGGCGTAATTCTGTCTCAGTGGCGTGAGGACCAGTCAAGACCCTTTGGGTAGTAATTATTGTAAATTAATTGAGGCCAGAACCTTTTAAGAAAAGCACCTAAATTATAAGCTAGTCTCGAGGTTTAATATTAACCCATCAAACGCGAGGATACTTTACCTTTTGTGATTAATACCCCTAGCTAATTAAAGGCATGCCCTCTTCTGTTGCCAGTAAGCAAAGGTCGATGGCAAGATGCAGTGATGTTAAAGAATAAAGCGAAGGGTTAAAATAAAAGTATAATTTGTAAAGTCATGGGTTTTCGCGCCAGACTGAAAGTGAAATGGAAGCCGCGGGCACAAGGAAATTACTGCGCGCCCGCGTGACCTCTACGCGAGGCAATCAATCAAGTGATCAACAGGGATATTTATCAATGCTACATCCTGTCTGTCGCTCCTCGAGCTCACAATAAAAACACCACTGATGTGCGAACTAAAGCTATAGAAAACTATGTGTAACGATTTTGGATATAAAAGAAAATGACTTGCAAAACGAATACTAAATAATAAGTACCACCAGTTAATAAAAACGAAAAATAAAATAAAGAGATAAAATTTAGGGATAAAATAGAGCGACACTTTTAAGACGATTTGATCGGCAATCGAACGTTATGTCAAATTATTCCACTATTTAGAAATGTACGCTACTAAAGATTAAAAGTTTTATGACTTCTTCTGCAAAGATGGAAACGAAAAGTAAATGCTGGAAAAGTGCTGAGCACTATAAAGCGCAAGTTATTTTAATCCACTTTTACGATCGTAAAAATGCTTCAGTGCTGCCGTTTAATTAATATAATTACACTGGCCTCATTAATCAGCATTATTATCTGTGCATAGTCATAATGCTTGTTGGTTTGGCAGAAAATATTGCCCGCGCAAAAAAAACTGTACTGGGCAGCGATAAGTGAATAATATTTGCCAGCTAGCACTGCCCCTCTGAGGAGACGCGCGTAACGTGAGCGCGCGCTCCTTACGTCCGCACATATTGTGGCGTGTGCGTGTGTGCGTGTGTGCGTGTGTGTGTGTGTGTGTGGAGGGGGGGGGGCAGTGCACACACTAATAACACATATACACATTAAAACAACAACTTTAAAAGCGTTTGATAAAACAGTTTTATACGTGTAGTGTTCAATTACGTACAATAATACGTCAATTATAAAATCACTAGATTGTTATAAAAATTGTTGCTTCGTGAATCATGTAAAAATAAATAATACATTAATTAATTGAAAAAATCATTTATTTATAAATTAATACATCAGATTAATTAATACAATTAATTGTTAAATAATAATAAAAATAATAAAACATTTAAATGAGAGTGACGGCACCCTCTTTTTGCTGGTTTGTAAATATGTTTAAATTATATACAACATTTACAGCGCAAAGTTATACTGTAACATTTATTGATTTCTAAATGTATTGTTTCTTTTTTATTAGCCACTGGCGTCGTCACAATGAAGAAATTGAAACGGTCGAATTATTTTTCGTACTTCAAAACTACAAGTAATAGAAAATATTTAGCTTTAAAGTTTAAAGCTTGGCCGGAATTGATGTGTGATTAAAACTAGGGCTCACAAACACACAAAATGCGTTGACTGCAGGAAATCTATTTCACTGCAGAATTTACATGTCTGTCTAGCACAAACAATGAGAGACTTCAGCTTTAATAAAAACAATGTTAATAATGCACGTCGAATACAATGACGGACTACTGTCTAGAAAATCCCTGATGGACAAACAACCGCTTATTTGTTTAACCGTTTTTAGTAATTCATGCATGAAACAGTAAATCCTGCAAGGGCGAAGAAAAAAACAAGGCCTGAATAAATATGAACAAAACGAAACGCAAAGCTTTGCACAAAACGCGGATCGTTAAAGAGCGGCGGAGAAAAAAAAGCACCCATTAAACTCCAGAGGGTAACAGACAGAGTGCTGATGCAGCACGACTATTCGTCAATCATAAAAATCCATCCCGATCCAACAATAAATCTGATTCATTTGTATGTTGTGTACTTATTTGGAGTGAAAGGCTTCTCGGTAATTAAAGTGGTTGATTCTACGAGCACGGTTTATATCCCGGCGAGGAAGTTTGAAACCTCATATTTACTCACTCGCGCATACGTAATAATAATTCGTACGTTAATGATACAGTCGTTATTAAATGACCGACATTTACGGTTCAATTTATTGACGACAAAATATATCTACACAGGCGAAAGAGAAAATTGGAACAATCAACGTGATCATTTAATAACGGTTTCTACAGAGCGGCTGCTGATAATACAAATTTCAACTATTATTGGAGATTTGCTGCCATCTAGTGGACAAACTCTGTGTGATGATACATTTGGTTTCAAAACGATGTAAATTCACAATGAAGCTGGTGAACTTTAAACGTGTTTTTCACTTCTGACGTTTTGGAACACGAAACAATAAAACGAATTAAATAAAAAAGTTTTTCTAGTAATTAAATTAATCTCTGCAGGCCTCACCTCCATGATTGACGGTTTCTCGTGAAAGAACGTCCGCTTGCAGTTACACTTCCCGGCAATGTGAACATCAACAAGGATTACCATGGGCTCTTCAGACAATCAGTGATCGTATTTACGACTCTTGGTAACTTTACGGGCAGTCGTTTATCCTCGAGCACATCCACGCGATGCTCATCTATCTTCACGAGCTCAAGCGCGAGACCTGACTCTTCATCAATACGCATGGTCCAGCAAAAGTAATTTATTTCGGATTCCGGTAAATGCAGAAGAGCGTCGATTCCCGGTTTTCCCTCTCTGACAGAAGCAAAAAGCAGATACAAAAGTTGAAAACGTGGCAGTTCCGAACATTTGTAAAGTAGCGCAATAGTAACAATACCGTTAATCAAATCCACAAGTTTTCATAATACAAAAAAAAATCATAATTAATAATACAAAAAAATTATGAATCATCACCACTGTGGCCCGATGTTCTTCAAAAAAGATCACTTTTTTGTGGATCTTTTGTTGTGTACTGGATTTGTAAAACAATTAATTGGCGCGCACATAAATACTATTGCGTGATCCCAATTTCTAAGTCAAACACATTAAAGCCACAAAAAAGGTTAAACTATTAAGTTTATGTTTAACTAAAAAAATAATCAAGTGTAAATTTTAAACAAAATACTGCTCTACTCTACAAAATAAAACTACTTCATATTTTATAGTTGTATTATAAGAATTGTTTTCACATTTACACCGTTTATTAACTAAAACCACTTCGATACACGATAACTAAAATTGTCACTAGATGGCGACAACAACACATTTTACCAACCACATACCTGCTAATTTTGATAAGGGTGTTCTAAGTTGGCCGGTTCAGCGTACCATCTGGAAACTGGATATGTCGGTTCCGTGGTTTGTTTGTTTGTTTGTTTGAAGCCAGAAATGATGAGCGGGAATTTATGCGTGTGCATGCTTCAGTTAGAAAGACATCTTCAATGGAAATTGAATAGTTATAATAACTATAACTGACAGAGTAAATAGTTTAGTATTTAATTTGGTGATGGACCAAATTCCAAAGAATTCTTGGGCAAGATGCCCACTTCTTACAGAATCATCATCACAATGACTAGAACAACCATCACAATGATTGTGTAATGTTTGAATGCCAGAAGTGACTGACACGACCCTGGCTGGGTTCTCCCCAGGGTTTTTTAACTCACTTACACAAACATACATTATTTATATCAGGGGCCACTGACTCATATGTGCTTGCTCTCTGGTCATAGCCATAATCTTCAACACCCATGAACAATGGAATAATTGCAAAAACATTATATTTTACATAATCACACAGCTTTGAGACAGTTGTAACTGTAAAACACGGTTTACAAATGTGCTGAACTTGAACTTGGACACACACTCACTTACACAAACACACATTATTTATATCAGGGGTGTCAAACATACGGCCCAGGGGCCACAACAGGCCCCCAAGGAGGTTTGATCAGGCCCACAGTATAATTTGAAATTGGATAAAAATGCATAAAAGACTTAATTAATATTTTTTATTAGCTGCAATTCATGGATTATCATCAGATAATGAACTCCGTTTTCATCAGAGTACAACGTCGTATCACTGAGACAGACTGAAAACCTTGATCTCTATGTAACACGTGTCAATATCGCTGGGCTCAGGTTATACCTTATTTTTCTGCGATCAGAAGCTAGGGTCGTCTGCTGGAGCGAAGTTAGCTACTGCTGGGGAGTGAAAGAGTACAAGCACAAATGTGAAACAATATGAACAAATATATTTCTTTTAGGTCAAAATATATGGAGCAAACAAACAAGAATAAACAACTAAATGGCAAAACATCCCTTTAAATATTAATTTGTAAAGAAATTCAAAGGAGAACATGAAACATCAATCATGCAATCAAATAAAGTATACACTCAAATTATACAATGTAATCAATTTCGGCGAGAAATTAAATAAACATAGAATCTCAAAACAGTATTCACAATTTTCCAGACAATGGGGCATATATTCAACTTAATTCACTTTATCACATCAAATATAACAAAATGAAAGAAAGGAAAAAGAAAAGTCCAGTCATTTGAGTCCAGTGCATTTGAGTCTCTGTTTTTTCAATCCACAACCAGAGGAAAAAAGGAAAAATCCTACCGGTTCCAATGCTCAAGGGTGGCTCGCCATTTGTGCTCTTATAATTTTACTGGCTCCTCCAGAATTATACCCGGCACAAAACGGGAACTTCCAAAGTTGGAATGAAAAGGGAAAAAACCCCAGCCAGAGTAAAAGTTGGTAAAATCGCGTATTCGCCGCGTCTCGCTTGTTTTTGATGTCGTTTTTCTTTCGCGCGCTTCACGCACTTTCGCAACTTTCAACTTCCGCTCCCTGTGGGCGGAACCTACACAGTGCCACCTGGGAGTGGTCCAAGTGAGTGCGCTGATACAGTTTATAGGCAACGAATTAAATACTTTAAACAAAGTATTAAATGCTTCATTAATTAAAATTGCCATATTATATTTACAAATGAGGTTGAACCCAAATGTTGTTTGACTTTAACCTAAAGTCACCTGGGCTACACCTACCTCTCCGCTACACCCTCATTCGAAAAATGTCGTTATCCAAATGGAGAAGAGTAAATAAAGAGTGTAGAATTTTCAAAGATAAATGGACCACAATTAGGTAATTCATGGAATGCTTTGTAGAAGGACAGTTCCATAAATTTCAATATGCTCCTATTGTTCTTGTGCTTCTTTACATCAAAACAAAGGAAATACATATTTTTTTGGTTATTTATAGCAGAGTAGTGGTCCGGCCCGCTTGACATCTCACTAGGCCGTATATGGCCCACAATGTGAAATGAGTTTGATACCCCTGATTTTTGTACAGCTTCCCCATACTATTTTGTCCTACACCGGTGTACACCAACACAACAGCGCTCCATTGTGGCCAAAACGCTGAACAACATCCAAAACTCAATTTGACTTGGAAATGGTTTTTGCAGACAGAAAATCAAGTATTGACTATTGAGCAAACCACGTGATTGTAGAAAACACAAAGCCTGATTGACTTCCCTTAAACACTTCAATCATTATTTTGAACTGATTTCTCCTTGTTCTGCATCTTATCTCATTAGGGACATTGACAGTTATATAAGCAACAAATGAACAGACTTCTGAGAATATCTGATGATCCACTGATGGACTGTCTGAAGAGAGAGAAATGCTGTGATAAGAGAAAGTTGAACATACTGTGAGGTCAAAAGGTCACATGTGAACAATACAAGGATTTTACTAATCCCCCCCATCTCTCTCTCACTGTTTAACAAAATCTGAATCCTCATCGGAATTAATAAAAAACCTGGTGCAAAACTGGTGTTTTTTTTTTTAATTTAAAGAAATCTGCTTGTTGCAGATTTGTTTTTCATGACCTTTTCACGCATAATATTTTTTCAAATTTTTTACAATAGTTTTTACAAATTATTCAATTCGTTCAAGTTTGGATTCAATATTCAATGAAGATATAACCGTAGAACTAAGAGAAGCAGAACAATTGTCATGATACATTTTGAAATATTATTAGGTATTCCCTCATGAACAAACATGAAAAAATGTATTGTGGAGTTTATGAAATATAATTTTTTTCTGAAAACAATCCATAATTACCTAAAAGAAAAAAAAACCTAAAAAAAAAAAAAAAAAAAAAAAAAAAAAAAAAAAAAAAAAGAAAGAAAAAAGGAATAAAAAATCTAAAACAAGCTAAATCCAAAAAGATAAAACAACACTATCTTTCTTACAAGCATGAAAGCATTCAACATTCATACATTTTGATGTTCCTCTCTCTCTCTCTCTCTCTCTCTCTCTCTCTCTCTCTCTCTCTCTCTCTCTCTTTCTCTTTCTCTTTCACACTCTCTATACGATGTATGTGAATATATAATCTGAATTCTCTGCATGAGATTTTTCAATCGATCACCTTTATTATTTTGTGAACATGAATACAAGCCCTTTTAAAGCGCCAACCAGTCAGCAATCTGTGTGTCAATGAGTTTAGCTAGAAATGACCTTGTGATGTTATTTGTAAAAATCTTCTCTCAGATGTGCTCTGCTGTCATGTTTTCTCTGCCCCTGATTAAATTTCTCCAAGTTGCATCTGTTTCTTCACCTGCTGCTGATGATTTGACAGACTTGACAGTTCCCACTTTTTCCCTTTCATTGGCAGTTCACTCTGACGTCTGTCAGATGGACTGATGATGGGAGACCGGATGGCAGCTGATTAGATGGTTTAAAATGCCAATGAACGTCAAGTTCATGGCTGCATGAATTTGCATACGTCACCTTTGAACCCGAAACAGATGTATAAAAGGGACACACGTCGTCATGCACATTACTCTTTTCTGATAGAACCATGTCGATGATCTTCCATCTTTCTGTGAAACTCTTCGTTTGATCTGCAGTACTCAAGCTTGGCGCTACAGCTCTCCGGTAAGTTTCAGGAAACGTTTTATTACTGGGTTCATCTGACGACGAACAGTCGCTTGAGTTGCCGTTGGAGAACGACCTGCACTCGGTGGTGGAAGACATGGTCAGGTTGTCTGCAGAGACACTCTGACACGCTCGTTTGCAGGACATGCTGGTTTGGATTGCGAAGAAGGTTGGCTTGGAGACAAAGTATCCGCCTCAGCCGGCCCCTTTGTGGTTGAATGACTGGCACATGGGGAAGTCCACGCCCCCTCGGTACCTTTCTTCCCCGAACTGCCTGACCAAATTGCGCTAAGCCCCTTTTTCGGTGCAAATACGTTTTGGCAGCGACAGTTTCCTGACTTCCGTTTGGGCAGTCGATCCCGGGGCTACTCGGACATTCCCCCCACAGAGTGAGCCATTCTGGAGCACTTTCTGAAGGGACTGTCCGAAGCTACCGACTAGAGCGGAAAAGGTTACGCGTTCAGCGGTCAGAACGCCTCCGCAATTCACGCACTGTGGGCTACGGCCGTTTATCAGCCACAGTTGCCTGCTGAATTAGGTGAGGGAAGTGGTACGCGCAACCAGGGCGTCTAATGGCTACTCGGGTGCTTTAGCACTGCCTCGACCTGGCAGAGATGAGCACCACGGAGAGGATTCCGTTTCTCAATGCGGTTATCTCTTGGTTGGGCCTCTTCGGCGAAACGGTGGATCAGTTAAGTAGACAGTTCACCACTGTTCAGCACCAGACTAAAGCAATTTCCTAGGTTATTTCTAGGTGGGCTGACGACGCCCAATTACTGCGGCAGAGCACCTTCCTTCGACTTCCGGTCAGCAGTTGCAACAGAAGACGCAAGATAGCGTTGCAATATACTCCCAGATCAGCCAAGGATGCCAAGCGGCCTCCGAAGCGCTCCTGACTGCCGTAACGTGGAGGAAGCAGAGCAGAGAGTATGGTCAAGCTCCTACAAACGAGCTCCCATTGTTGAGGTCCATCAACAAGAGGACACAGAAGTGGGGCTACCCCCTGTAAAAATTACAGATTTACACTTACAGACACTTCCTCCAAACCTACCGGTTAACAGAGAAGTTAACGGCCCGTGTGAGGCCGTTGATCAGGCAGCTCCGTGCAGCCTCGAACCTCGGATGGAGGCCCGTGACGTCAAGGAGCACCCGTCGGAATATCGGCCATCCCAGACCCCGGCTTTGTTGATCCCCCTCAGAAGTTTCTTGAGCGAGTGGTCTTCACTCTCTCAGTCGTCTTCGTGGGTGATCCAAACTGTGAGACTCGGCTACGTGCTACAGTTCTCCCACCGGCCTCCAGCATTCCGAGACGTCCTCACCACTCGCGTGGGATTGAGAGAGGCCAAGGTTCTCAGAGCAGAGATTTTCTTGCTGTTAGCGAAAGACACAGGGACTTGTTAAGAGTGGTAACTCAGACAACCATTGTGAGAGCAGTACAACCTCTTGATTGGTTTGCTCTATAGACCTTCAAGACGCGTACTATCATGTCTCGATATTGAGAAAACATCCTGACAGCAGAGCACATCTGAGAGACTTCTTGTTCCCTGACTATTCAATGAACCGAGGTTACGCAAGTAACCATAGACATTTTCTGTCTGAGAGTTTGATCTTTGGTTAGTTAGCAGGTTAGTTTGTTCCCCCAGCTCTATACAGTAGTTGCTTTCTATCATTGTTTCATCAGTTTTGATTTTGTTAACCTTTTCCTCTAGTTTTCTGCCTAATTTGTTCTATTGTAACTTTAAAAACATGTAACAATAATATAAGTTTACTTATATTAAATATGAATTACATGTTGAAAATAGGTCAGTCAGTCATCTTCTACTGCTTCATCCTTTACAGGGTAGCGGGGAGCTGGATCAGCGGGGAGGCAGGATACACACTCTGGATTGGTGGCCAACCATTCGCGGAGCAGGACACACAGACAAACACATTCACACACTCACACCTATGCGGTCAATTTTCCAATTCCAATTAGCCTGAAACGCATGTTTTTTTGGACTGTGGGGGAAACCGGAGAACCCGGAGGAAACCCACGCAAGCACGGGGAGAACATGCAAACTCCACACAGCCAGCTTTGAACTCACACCTCAAGTGTCAAACGGAACCATCTTGCTGTGAGGCGACAGCGCTAACCACTGCGCCACTGTACCGTACATATTTTCAATGGTGTTTACTCTAAAATAAATCACTAAAATACTCAAGATGCAACAGAAAGAGATGCTGGATTCTGTGACATCTGCTGAGAAAAGTGACTGGCTGAATTATGCATATCCGATACTATTAATAGTGTGTATTTATTGTAACTTTGAAGTCGTGAGAGCAACATGAAAGAGACGCAGGTAATTTGTTCACTAGAGAAGACTGAATAAATCAGGAGTGTTGGAATTAGTTCCATTTTGCCTTGGACTATCGGCTCACCGTTCCCCATGTATGCAGTTCTGTCATAACACAGCGAGAAAAAGATTAGGGAATAAAACCACATTCAGGAACACAAGATTGTGAAACAGTGACTGCTTAAAATAAAGTCCTGATTTAAAAACACCAGTCAGCTCGTTCTCTGGGCATTTTGTGTAATATTATTTTCCTATATGTCATGTTTTGACAAATGTGACATTTCTTGGCCGATCTACTGAGTGGTTTGACGTCAGTAAACTCTACAAGGTCACAATAAATGAGGATGTGATGGTTCTCTTTAGAATGTTTCCTCTCCAATACAGTAAAGCAGGTATTGTGCGTAAAGTGAATGTCTGTGCCGCTCTTTCATTTAATCCTGTGCAGTCTTTTTCTCTCCAAGCCAATGAATATGCTGTGTTTTCAGCTCCTGAAGAACACAAAAGCCTGACGTGTGTAAAGTCAGCGGATTTGACTTGACTTGTGTTCATGTCCAGTGTTGTCCCAGTGAAGCAATTCTGATGTCATGGGACGAGTGATTGATGCATACATTTCCCCGGATAGACACTCATCCAACACACACACACACACACACACACACACACACACACACACACACACACACACTATCTTTCTCCCACACATGCTCTTTGTTTCAGAACCACGGACAGCTCCAAGCAATCTGCACAGTTTGGTGAGAGACACCATGACTACAGTGAGAGAGATAGTGAGAGAGAGAGAGATAGATAGAAATGAGCGAGCAACAATTTAGAGAGAGAGAGCGAAAGAGAGAATAACAGATCACCAGGGGATAGAGTGAGTAAGCAGCAGTGAGCAATGTCGAAAAGCTGGAGGGAAGGAAAACAGAGTCCAATGAGAATTTAAACAAAGAGCAAGAGCAGAGAAAACGGAGGACAGAAGCAGAATAAAGGACAGATGCTGTAGCAGGTGTTTTTACCTCATGCTCCTGATGCGAGAGCTGGATTCAGAGTGTGACGTGCATGAGAGAGAGAGCGTGTGTGTGTGTGTGCGTGTATGAGACGGTTGCTGCTGCCGTAGCAGTAGCAGCAGCAGCAGCAGCAGCCGGGGAGGACGGATCAAAGAGCATGTCAAGCATGATGCGTTCAGCTGCCTAACGTCACTGCGCGCACACTGCAGCCGGCTAAGCCACAACCAGCTCATACTACTCATAAACCACACGTGTGCAGATGAAGCGGCAAATCAAGAGAGCAGGGGATCTTTCCAGAAGCCTGCGTTGAAGGAGGGAGCTGCACCGGTGGTCTGGAGCCCGGCAGGAGTGGCCGTAGGTGGCTTTTCGGCTGACCATCAGGGGAAAGTAGGTGTTGGTTTCCTCCAGGCCAGGACGCTGTCGAAGATGGACATGTCCTTCGCTTCCTTCATCGAGCTGCGTCGCTGTCACCAGGCTTGTCTCTCAGGCGTGAGTGTGAGCACAAGTGTTTCCACAGGGGGATTGGTTGAACTGTGCTGCTGAGACACACAAGCTGATCCAGGAGAAGATTCACTGATACTGTGAGTGTCTTTTCATCAATCATATCCGATCAGTTGCAGACTCCATCGTTCATTTTCAGCATGAGTATTTTGATTTTCCCACAATTCCCTACTACGTTTACTTATCGGCTGTGGTTAAATTGAACATTACAAATGACGTTTTCAGCTACTATCACGGCAAATAATCCAAACTGTTCATCGCTATATCTGATTGGCCGACGCTGTAATTTCACAGTGGCTTTTTTGTGCCGAGCTGTGGCTCAGGATCTATTCATTTTTTCCTACGCTTAAAAGGATAAGAGACTGTTTTCTATGCACCAGTGATGAATTGGCACTATTAATGTGGTAGAGAGGAAGCCATGAATTACAGGGTAATGGAACAGAGAGGGAAGCAATACTCCACTGGCTGGAACTACTGACGTGGTGCTGTGGTCTCGCTGACCTATTTTGTGTATGTGTGAGCACACCAATGGAAATATGGCAACTTGCCACCTCATCACATCAAAGACATGGTTTTGTCTCATACAAAGGATGCTAGAATCACCAAACACCTTTCATATGCTTTAAACCTCTTCAATTCAGAGGAGACGATCATCATGTTTCATGATTTTGGCATCACACACACACACACACACACAGATATCACGCCTACCAGTGTAAAGCGGAACTAATGCATCTTCAGCAGAGAATTAAGTTCCCAGCTTCCTGCATTATGTCAGCACACTCGGATACTGTTGCTTGGAAACCCTCGGATCCATCTCCCTGTGTTCCAATTTTAGAGTACAGCTGTGTGTCGTCTAATGTGTGTGTGTGTGTGTGTGTGTGTGTGTGTGTGTGTGTGTGTGTGCAGATGTGCCGGGTTTGTGCTCATTTGGGTTGCATGTGGGAGGAAATGGAGGAATGTCAGATGAGTGGAAGGAATTGTGAGGTGGTGAAAAAGAGTGAAACTTAGATCACAATCTATATTAAGACCTGCTGAATAATACAGCAGAGAACAGCCGCCTGGATGACAGCTTCTGAAAACTGTACCAAATAAACTCTCCAACATGTAAAGTGAGAAAATATAAATATACGAATTGACTGTTCTAACGTTGTAAAAAACAAACGGCTGAAAAACCAGCAAAATAAAGCACAATAAAAAATTAATAAGATGGACCGGATATTACCACAGAATCAAAAGAGGGATGTGGAGATATATGTCTGGTTACTTGGCTGAAGGTACAGGTGTGTGTTTTGTTACTTAGAAGATAGAAGTTGAGTGAATGCTTGAAACAGATTGTAAATAGATGCTCAGAAGAAGAATAAATGTCATCTTTCTCAAACTATAAGGTTTTATTTAATTTCACCATTATTTAACCTATTTTTCCTAGTATTGTTTGACGTAAAGACTTTTGAAACATGAAATGGATGGAAATGGAAATAGATGGATAGTTTGGATGGATGGATGGATTAATACGTTTATATTGTTTATAGATTGTTTAGAACGTTTGTTTTAGATAGAATGTTTTTGTTAAATTGTTGGTAAATTGCATAAGTGGTGATGGACAGGAGAGTTGGATGAATAGTTTGCTGGCTTGAATGGTTGCATGCCCTTTGACTATTTTCAAATGAAAGAAGGGCTTAGTTGGTGGGATAGATGGATTACAGGATATTAGTCTGGATAGATTGATGGGTGATGGGTTGATTGATGGTTGGGAGCGTTGATTAATTGATGATAGGTTGTTTAATAGACTAAATGAGTAGTTGGTGGGACCATTGGTTGTTATGTTGGTTGGATGGCTCTAGAATGATCACAAGTGCTGAGAAAGACACACATTCTTATCCACTGTGCATATTCCTCTGAGATCATGTGGTCTTGTCATGTGAGCAGGTGTCACACCTGTGTTCTTTGTTGTTGTTTTTAACGAGGAAGATGTTCTCACAGGACACACCGTCTCTGTTTTTGTCATGCAGTTTTCTCTGCTGTGCTGAAGGATGGATCCCGGGGAAGATGAGTGCACACGCTTTCTCCAGTATGTGGAGGAGAGTGGTCTGAGGGCGTATGACGAGCTGGTTATCCAGAATGCCTCCGACATTGCCCGGGAGAGCGACCGCGTCCGCAATCACACGCAGTGGACATACCTGCAGGAGAAAAACCAGAAGAAAAGACGTCAAGAAGAAGCAATCAAAAGGTACAGTCCACAGGCTGAAGTGCTTCATGTTTTAAATCATCAGAATAAGCTGGGGTTTTTACAACAATCAAAAAATGTGTTCAATGGAATGCAAAAATTGCTCATAGGCTTTATTCATTTTTGTCTATAGGTTTGTGTGTGTGTGTGTGTGTGTGTGTGTGTGTGTGTGTGTGTGTGTGTGTGTGTGTGTCTGTGCCTCCTGCTCTGTGATTGATTGGCCACAAATGTTCATCTCGCCATCAGGCCCAGAGGTGCTGGGATTGGCTCCAGCTCCCCATGACCCTGAAATGAAAAAGCAGATTAGAAAACGGATAGAAGTTACACAAATATAGTTGTTAATGCCCAGTAAATAGCAGGTTATTTTGGTAAGATTATTGCTAAAGAAAGCTTAAAACTTAAAAAGGGTAAGACTCTTAAGTAACATTACACATTAGTGTGTTGTGCTTTTTAAAATTTGTGATGATATTCAGAACAAAGTGCAACCTAAGTGAGAGATAAAGGTCACTGCTCTTCAACTCCAAAAGTTGCATTGAAAAAAGCTGAAAGTGCACTGAAAACACTGAGTGAATATCTCTGACTGTTAAATTGTATATGAGAGGGTATTGACCGTACAGCAAACATCACCGCACAGCAGCTTGCATGTGACCTAAAAATCTATTTTCAAGAAAGCTACATTCTACTAAGTCTATTTTCCCATTAGCTGCATAACAATACAGATAATATCAGCTCGGAGATGTTGCAGAAAATCAGTGTGAGAAAAAAAAATCAATGTTGATGAAATGTATTTAAATGACTGTAAATGCAAAGCTGTTGTAGTATTGATGGATGTATTACTGATAATAACAGATATAATTGAGTACTTTCAGAGTCAGAAGTGTTTCAATCCCCATCTGGAGAAACCAGTAACTTGTCTTGCAAACCCTCTCATCTTCTCTAAAATAACCCTGCATTATCTCAGTGCAGCCGACTATCAGTCCTGTCGATTGTGGTCTTTTTAGTGTCTTTTTCTTAACAGCCTGTTACACACTTACCTCTAATAAGACGTAAGTGGAATGTTTGTCATAATGAAAGGAGGTCAATGATCACACACGCACACACAAACACACACACACACACACACACACACACACACACACACACACACGCGTGTAATGCGTTCAATTAATCTGGAATTTCAGTGAGATTAAACAATCAGGATTAAAGAGTACTGATGAAATGTCATCAGCTTGTGACGAAACGAATAAACACACTGACTGTAGGAGTGGCTAAGACACACCTCCTTGGTATAAAATGAAAAAAAAAAAAAACAGGGTCTGTCACCATAGAGACAGAAGGGTGAGTTTCTATGGCAACAGTGGGCTTGGTCCTTGTCTCCCTCTTGTCTAAATTTAGACTGTTGGCCCCTGAGGACATGGACACACATCATCAGTGAAAAGCTGTTTTGCCATTTAACTGTTATCTGTCTTATTACACACACATGCACACACACGCATGACACACACGCATACACAATCAGTGAAAAGTTGTCTTGTTTTCAACTATTATGTCTTATTGCGTGCACACACACACACACACACACACACACACACAAGTACACACACTTTATTACTGACTAGCAGTGCCTGTGATTCAGAATGGTCCAGTCAATTCAGCCAATTGGTCGTTAAGATAAATATATAATCTGCCCTGCATCATGCTCATACATACTCTCTTTTCCATTTTGTTACTTTCTTTTCCATTGCTTTGAAAATGTATAATGGATGTTCATTTGATCTTGAATGATTTCATGTCAACATGTGTCAAAACATGACTTGAAAATAAAACAACAAAAAAATTGAATTTTTTATTAAAAACTTTTTAGTACAGTATTTCAGATTAAACAAAAAAAGTGTGAAAACTGCAATAAAAAAGTGCAAAGGTAAAAGAAGGAATAATAATAATTATATAATAATAATAATAATAATAATAATAATAATAATAATATAATAAGACAATTATAGAGAAATAAAAAAGTAGAGGAAGAAGAATAAAAAGCAAAAAATATTGTATAATAGGAGAGAGTAAAAATGATAGCGAAACTGAACGTGAGAAAGTGGGATAGAAAGCAAAAGAGAAAAAAAGGAAAAAGATAAAGAGAAGAGGCTGTGACGAGAAGAGGCACACTGGTGCAGTGAGGTCACTAGACAGACACTCAATCATGTTTTATGAACCAACACGACACCTCCCCTCTGATTAAAAAAACCACAGTGTGTGTGTGTGTGTGCATGCGCGTGCGTGCGTGTGTGTGTGTGAATAGTTACTTAAAGCTATCGAGAGTAAATCCTGTCTGGCCCTTAGTATGATTAGTTTTTCTCTGAGTGAGACAGAGAGTTTGAGAGACAGCGAATGAACTGCCTGCCCTCTTTCTTTCTCTCTTTCTGTCAATCGCCCTCCCTCTTGCACAAATAGAGAGATACAGAGAGATACTGCATAATTGAGTGTAGAAGTGTTCTTAAAACCTAGTTGAATCTTTTTATATTAAATTACAAAGCAACAGCTCGGACAGATGACAGATTCATAGAGTTATGAAGCCACAGATAAGTGGGTGCATGGATGGATAAATGTAATCAGTCTCGCCTTTGTTGCATTTCTACATTTCTTACTCACAGAATTCTTTCAGTGCACTTACAGCGGAGCTCTGGACAAAGCATGAAACATGTGACACATTAATTTGAAATTCAATTTGAGAATTTCAGGAACAACTATAATGGTATTCCACAGGGTTCAGTTGCGGGTCCTTTTTTGCTTTTAAGCTAGTTACTTTAATAGTAATGTATATGACATTTTATTTACACTGATGTTTTGGAAGATGTTTCATGGCTTGACAAATGCTAACAAACATTTGAGAATGGTTTTCATGTATTGTGAAAATATGCTTTCATGGAAGGCTCTGGAACCTATATTGAATTTTAGGGATTCACTTTATCACATTTTTAGCCTGACTCGTCCCAGATAGCAAATGAACTCTGGCCCAGATGAGCCATGCATGCTACATGGCCCAGATGTGTCTGCTATTCCGGGTAACTCCTTATTTTTACAAATTCCCCTGTTTTTTTTTTTTTTTTCATGTAATTATCTTTGTCAAACAATAGAAGTCTTTTCTCAAACTTGTGATCTTTATCAGATCAATCAATTCTCATACAATCTGCTTAAATGCTTGTCAGTTTGCTTCTGTCCAACTACAGTTGTTAGATGGTGAGACTGATTAATCTATTTAATTATGTAGATAATGTTGGAGTTTATGCATTATTTCAAAGTTTATTTGCTAGAATTAGCAGTGAAAGTACCATATCTTTCAGGCCATAAGGTGCACCCATAAAAAATTAACAAATTAATAAATATTAATACATTCTTTTCACAATACCAACATTGTCTTTGTTTCTGGATTATAAGGCGCACAGCCAATCTTAGATTATTGTTTTGAATTTAGCGATAATAATTTAAGCGATAATATCAATAAAGATATGAATGCGGTAATGTTTTTCAAGGAATTATTATAAGTTTTATTTTATTAGGATTGGTGAGGATGTGGCCCGTGTGACAGAAGGAGGGGGATACGCAGGAAAACACTTCAGAATGGGCTTCATGACGATGCCGGCCCCTCAGGACCGTGTTTCCCCTCCCTGCGGACCGGGATTCACTGTGCGCTCGCAGTCTTTGCACTCAGTCGGAGGTGGAGAAGAAGATGAAGGGAGCCCTACATCCCGAAAACAACCTCCACCAAAGCCCAGACGAGACCCCAACACTAAACTCAGCACTTCTTCCGAGACTGTTGACTCTGGCCTCATCACAGGAAAGAGCGGAAAGGACACTGAGAAATGTGATGGTAATGTTGGCTTACTTCTTTTTTCATATTTGTATGAAATGTTATGAAGTATTTAAACAATATTCCACAGCCACTAACATATACATCAAAGACTCTGGATGCAAATAAGCTTGACATATTTGTTTTATTTTATGCATGCAATATGATGCAACAAGCTAAACAAGAAGTCTAAAAGGCTAACAATCTTGAGGTATATGAAATATTCAATACAGATCAATGAGGGCAAGATTTTATTATTGTGCTCTGTTTGAAATTCAGTTTTAAACAATCTGTTTCTATTTGTGTCAAGATCCATGCTTACAATCATTCATGTTTTACATTGTAGACTACTGTAATGTATTGCAATGCAACACACGCATGTGCGCTTTGTCCTGCGTTAAGACACCAGACACTCATGGAGAGATAAGAACTGAGAACTAATTCCGCCGACTGATAACAAATACCTACAGTAAATATTTTTTCGTCCTGATCTAGATATTTAAAATTGTAAACGGGACAAAATTTCTGTCACGTTTGCCAGGAACAAAACTGATGAAAAAGATGCCAAATCTGTGATTTTTAATGAAAAAACAAGTCTGTCTTCAAGACTTTCAGAAAACAAAAGGAAGCAACTTCATTCTCCAGCATGAACGAATATATACTCAATAGTATATTAAGAATATATTTAAAACACCTGCCACACTGGTTAACGAGCCAGCTGGTCTTAATCAGTCCTGATGCTTCCTTTCTGCCAGGAAGAGCCATGGAGCAGAATTCTGACAATTGCTCATCTACTGTGTAATTTCAGAGGCATCAATTTGAGCATTGTTTTTACTGTGTTTATTGTAATTGTTGTTTGTGTACAGTGGCGTTGTGTGTTTGAAAGGTGCCTATAAATAAAAGGTAGTTTATTATTATCATTACATCTCAACTTGATCATCTAGTTCTAGTAAAGTGGCAGGCCATTATAAGCGTGTTAGGGCAAAAAAGACATGAAATTGTCAACATAACTTTATTATTTTAAACACAGACATGGAAAGCATACAACAAATAACTGCTTCTTACGAACGTTTGAAAACTAGAAAAATGTACAGTGCTCAGTGCTCACAACGCTCAGTTTTCATTGTTATAATTAATTTATAGATACACTTACCGCTTTCACGTCATGTGTTGTCGGTGTGATCATATTTGTATTTTTGTAAACTTCTATCAATCAATGAGGATACAAATGTGCATAATTGTGGATGAATTAGTGCAGTGTGAGAAGGTTATGAACTGTACAGGGACAGTGGAATGATTTTAGCGTGTGTGTGTGTGTTAAATTCATTCACATATGTATTCTAACCGTTTCTGCTCAGCGGCACGAGGGATTGTGACTTCGCCATCTAAATATTGACGTCAATTTAATAATCTAATATAACATAATATAACATCTACAATTGTTCCACATAAAAATAACAATATTTTTCTTATCCCATGTTTAATTTATAATCTATATCAAAACATTTCAAAAGCAGGATTTTGGTCAGTTTAGAATATTCCAGATTGATGATGCACTATTGGGAAGTGACAAAAATAAGTGATCTGAAAACATGTCAGCTGGTGAAAGACTGCAGCGCTGCCTGACCTGCAATAAACCAGCGTGCATGTAATGGCCACATGGAAAAACTTCAGTCTTTCTAGGAACAAGTGACACCAGCTCTGTGTCCTTCACTGACTGGTCACCCTGAGCCAGCACCTGCATCTGATTGGCTGCTGGCTGGCTGCAGCGTCATTATGAACGAGGGCATTGGTTGCCATGAGCAACACTTAGGGTCTGAGTGTTTCCCTGGCAGTGACAACTTGAGATAAAATCAGACGAAAAACAAATGATGCCTTGTGTAAAATAGCTTAAAGTCACAAGGCTGAGAACCAGGAAACTTGATTGATTTCAGAAAAACACATTTGAGAATGGTACAGATATGCTCCAGGTAAATATACAGTATATTTACATACACCTACACACACCTACACACACACACACACACACACACACACACACACACACACACACACACACACACACACACACACATCAAATATACACACTGTTTACATTTTGTGTGTGAAATACAAAACTCTCCAGGTTTCGACTGAAACCCTTGTTCCCTGTCAGGTAATGTTGTCCCCAGTAGTGTCAAGTGAACAACTGGAAAGGGAACTTTTTTTAATAGAGTGGATACGGCTTGTATGCAGGTGCGGCTTAGTCCAGAAAATACGGTATACGTGTTTATAAACATATGGATAAATATATTTTTCATAAATGTATTTATTTGATCCATCTTTAAAATTCATGTTTACCATCTAATAACAACTAGCATATCATCGTGTGTGTGTGTGTGTGTGTGTGTGTGTGTGTGTGTGTGTGTGCATAGAGAGAGACAGACATATGGAAATATATAAACAAAAAGATTTGTAAGTGGATCTACAGTTGGATGATGGATTGATTGATTGATTGATTGATTGATTGATTGATTGATTGATTGATTTATGATCTGATAGATGATGGGTAGATAATTAAATAGATGAATGGTTAAATACGTAGATGGTCAGATGTTGATTAATGACAGACGAATGGCTGGTTGGTTAGTTGGTTGGTTGGTCTTTAAATTGGTCGTTGGTCGTTAGTTTCATCTTTAAATGTGATACTTGAATTTTCTCGGTTTTGAGTCATTTCCACAAATATAGTACAGAATGGTTTATACGAACAGAATGCAGAGACAGAAAGGTTTATTGTCATTACAGCATTGGATTACAACAGAGTAACAAAATTACAGACAGACCAATGCACTCAGGCGCACCGCCATCTAATCTTTTTAAAAACAGGAAAGAGTTGCAACAATACAAAGCAGACATAACAACACATTCCATACGGCACAAGCAGTCACATGCTGGGATTTGTTCAGGTACACACAGAAACTGGATTAGTTAGAACTAAAACTTTTGTTTTTTATCAGTTTTGATCTGTGTGTGTGTGTGTGTTTGTGTGTGTGTGTGTGTGTGTGTAGGTGTGCTGATTCTGATTCATCATCAATTTCAGAATCATGGTCAATCATGACAGTCGCAGAAGGCATTTGCTCCTGGCTGTGTAAAGTAGTTTAGAAATCTTCTCTAGCTTCAAAGTTCAAGCACCAGCGTCACTGCTTCTTAACCTGACGGTTAACCTGCTGCTCGATACTGTCCAGGCATCTTTGTTCTTCCTCAGGCTGAAATGTTACTGTCCAGCCCCTCAAGCTGAGCCAATCACTGATGTAGTTCTGATGTCGACACATTTAACACCGCCAAGAATTCATCCCTACTGCTCTTTCATGACTTCATTTCCCATTCCTCTGTGGCCATATCTTCATTTTTCCTCTAGTTTCCCCATCATCTAATTTATGATCTAACTGCATAGTCCCCCTGGCTTTTTTTCCTCTCATGCTGTTGTTTCTAGCTGGGCTTTGTTATTTTACAACAACGCTCTAAAATTCTCTATACAGGTATTTCTCCTACAGGAAAATCCTTGTAATATATATATAAGTGAAAAGTACAATGCTTCATACGTGACACTCGGACATTCACAGTGCATCATGCAATTCTATTTCTTTTTTAAATGTAGCATTATCAAATCATCATGAAACATTAAAACTAAAAAAATCAAGGTAAAAATATATGACATCTTCTCACTTTCAATTAGCTCCGACAGCAGAGTTAAACAGTCGTATTAAGGTTTTGAGAAAAAGTCCCTGTGAAAAATGAATCTGATTGTATAATTTGATCCGTGCAATCGCTTTAGATTATAGGATCTGCCAAGCACAGAAATATAGAGTGTTCGTACAGAAAGATCAAACCATGATTTCAGATCCATTTATTTCTTTTGCACTGTCTGATCTATAAGGGCTTTCTGTGTCAGGTTCAAATGATCAGCCGCTATAATGGGGACAGCAGGGATAGCGCAAGCGAGGGAGACAGAGAGATAAAGAGAGCTTGTGATAAACATGTAAAGCCTAAATAAATCATGAGCATCATTCTTTAAACAGCCTCATATTAAACTTAATGGCACGTGGCATGTGGAGTCCCTGCAGGCCTGTATTAGTTCCATAAATCTCATTGGTATGGACAACATCACATCTAATTTGCAAGGAAGTCAATATAAACTAAGTGTCGTGTACACTTACACATTCTGATAATCTTCTGATAAGAAATCAGTAGCGTTACACTAGATGAGAC
>CM051503.1:2814016-2825475 GCA_028031935.1 Paedocypris micromegethes | reverse complement strand
CATACACACACACACACACACACACATATATATATATATGTATATATATGTATGTATAAAACTCTTTTTATTTAAACCACTAAACTAAACGGCTTAATCTAACCAGCTAGTTATTATTACCAAAAGGATCCAAATCTGGTCTCAATGATGTCTCAAATAACCTGAATCCACTATATATGTATTTACTGTATACCTAACTTATGTCTTGTTCTTTCCTTTACAGCATCTAAATCTCGTCCATGCAGTGAAGAATTTCGCCGAATGCCTCCACCCAAGCCGAAGCGCAACCCCAACACTCAGCTAAGCACATCGTTCGATGAGTCCTACATCCAAAACCACAGAAGCAAAGGCAAATCTGCCTCTTTGCCACGTCAACAAAAGAAAAAATCTGCTTCTCAAAACCAAAGCCCAGCCCCTGACACGGATGACGAGACGGAGCCGGTTTATATAGAGATGGTGGGTCATATATTGCGAGACTTCAGTCGAACCGCTGGCGACGAGGAGGATGATCAAGGTGAAAGTGTGTATGAGGAGATGAAATATCCAGCTTGTGATGAAACAGGTTCAGCAGTAGACCATGGCCAGTCGCGCTGGGAACAGTGTCCCACTCCGTTGGTGCCTGACGTTGAACTTACCCGACCCACCACTCCCCGTGGTTCACTATGCGACATTCCGGCTCCGTTCCCAAATCTGCTTTCCCACCGACCCCCGTTGCTGGTCTTCCCACCTGCCCCTGCCCAGTGTTCCCCCAACTCCGACGAATCCCCACTCACTCCTTTAGAAGTCGCTAAGCTTCCCATGTTGGACAACTCTGGATACGGCAAACCCGGGGCTTCCCCAACGTCCACTGACCCTGCACAACAGATGGAGGCTCAACCAGTGTCTGGAAAACACCATCACCACCATCACCATCACCATAAGAAATCAGCAGAGAGCAAGGAGCAGCAAACGGTCACAGCGTCAGGCCGTTCGTCCGCACCACCCCTGCCATCAGCGCAGTACAAAAGCAGTGGTACCTCGACCGGCCAGGGTTACCCGCGCAGCCACTCCGCCTGCCCGTCTCCGGTTAGCATGGGGCGTGCTCTGACACCACTAACCTTGAAACGACCTCCTCCATATGATGCTCTGATGACCGGTACAATCCCACGGAGCGCATCAGGAGTTTCTCACGGGTCCCGGGAAAGTGGCCGGCTCTCGAACTCCTCCAGCGTCCACGGGGGATCCATGCAAAACGTGTCTACTACGTCAGGCTCAGGCGGGTCCAGCTCAGGGTCGGGAGGTCGAGGCTGTCGGACACCCACCAGTCCACTGGACGAGCTTAGCAATTTGTTCAGCTCTGGACGAAACATGCTGAAGAAAGGTTCTGGAAGCCGGAAAAACAAAGAGTCAGGAGATGGTGAGTACATCAAGTGAAATCTGCTTTAAAAGAATAATAAAAAAAATGTATCACTGCAAGTGTATTTGCAAGAAACAACAACTCATTTATGAAAGCTTTAAACGTATCGACTTAAAAATTCTAGTTGTTCTGACAACGAAACAAGTCTTGTTTTTGAATTTTGTCCCAATTTGTGAATGCGAGTATATAGATAGTTTCTTCAACATAAGCTGTAATTAATTTCTATTTATTTTAGTTACAAATGTAGAACTAAAACCTCTTCTTTTACACATGTTATGGTGATTGACAACCATCTTACTGGTGCATTAAATGTGCACATGAATCTAGATCATCACTAAGCACTTAAACATATATAAAAGTGTTAGTTTGATAGTAAAAAGGGAAAGTAGTGCACAATAATCATCCTAAAATATATGATTTTTTAATACCATTTATGTATAAATCTGAAAACAAATATTATTTTAGGGAATCTACTAAGTTAAAAGCAAAAGTTATACTGCTGTTTGCAGCTGTAATTTTACACACGTTTTTTACTCTTGCAAACCCAAGCTAGTTTGTATTGCAAAGAGAGGTATTTGTTTTGGTCTGATTAGTTGCATCCAGCAATTCAAAAGCCAGCCAATACTTCTGTAGAATGTTGAATTAATGGCTGTGATATCTGCAGGCGATTGGAAGCTCTTTACAGTGAGGGATGTTTCTCAGACAGCAAAGGCTGATTGGGTTTAAAGACCGTGTGTAATCGTATTGAGTGGTGCGGATAAGGACTCTTTGCATTCCTATTTTTTTCCCAATGTGTAAAGGAGAGATGGTTTTTATGTTGTTTGTCCATGGTCCACTTTCATTACCACATGTGTGCTATGTGTGAGTGTGTGTGTGTGTGTGTGTGTGTGTGTGTGTGTGTGTGTGTGTGTGTGTGTGTGTGTGTGTGTGTTTAATTAATTTGTTAATTAATTAATTTGCTAAGTCTTGGGCTTTGGACCAATAGCAAGCCAATGAAAAATGTCTTGATCCTTACCTATGTTGTGCTTCGTGTCTGTCTGGTTCTGTAATGAGACACACACTATTCAGTCCATCACCCTCTGTCTCGGCGCTGACACCACACAAACACACACACACACACACACACACACACACACACACATACCTTTTCCACGGTTCCATGAGTCGATGCTTGACAGCGTGTAGAGATGTGAGATGAACAGGCTGCAGGGTTTGTCTGCATGTTTGTGATTCCCTGCAAAAGCCAGAACAAACACAGAGATAGTGGAGAAACTGTCACCCTGATCTAAAACACACCTGTCAAATAACATGCAAGCATGTATACAAGCATGTATACATGACCGCTAACAAGACTGCGATCAGAACAAGCCATGTTCAATCATAAAATAATTTTACATAAAAAGAGCGTTTTTATGACAAAACACAATTTTTGAAATGTACTTTTCACATACACACACACACACACATGTGTGTGTTGTAATCAGCAATTTTCTCAAGCCTCAAGTGGCACGCAATAAATGTTAATGTATTGAACTGTCATGAATATCAGCGTAATTTAGGCATGATAGCTTTTATCGTGCCCTACAGTGGCTTTATACAGCTATAAACAGATGGCAATAACTTGATGCTATTTCTAAATAATAATTGATTACTTGTTTTTTTTCATAAATGGTGTTTCCCTGCAGCACTACAGCTTCCTACTATTAACGTACTTGAGATTCCACTTGCTTTAGCACATTAAATAATGATCCTGTACACTTTTAATAGTATTAATAATTTATACTAATGAAACAGCTCTAGGATTTTATAGCAGCTTGGACGCCCAAGGCATCATGGTGGATGAGACCAGCTAGATGTGACTGTTTTTCTTAACACAAGAAGGTGAAAAAAAAATCGACAGATCCTTCGCTGTTTTCACTGTTTGTAGCTATACAGTAACCGGTTTAACTCTTGTAAGGCTGTCAACATGGTTTTTGAAGTCTGTCAACCTGATTTGTTGCAGAAATATTTGATTGCTGAGGAAAGACCTAAGGACATGCACAAATATGACATACTTCTAAAGCATCTAAGTAAATAAATGAATAAGGCATCTATATAAACTTTAGAAATAGCATGTAAAGTTATCAATATGAGGAACAGATTAAGGTTAAACAAATAAAGCAAGACCAATCAAACTACGGTAATATCCTTTAACAAACATGTTTAATAATGTTCACATAATTTTTCTATAGATATAGGCTTATTTCAGATTTAGATAAAACTATATAGCATATAAACTATATACATTTTCTCTCACTAAGCATGCCAGACTTTTGTGACAATTTACTGTTTGGTTGAAAAGTTATAGCCCGTCGAGTAAACAACGACATTTACATAACACATGCTATGCACATGTTATGTGTAATATCTTTTCATTTGTAATTTTTCATTTCACCATTTTAGTTCACCATTGTCTCTTCTTTTACTTTCTTTTGTGATTGCTGCTGTAACTTGTGGGACAAGTCAAGGATCTGTCTGTCTGTCTGTCTGTTCGTCAGTCCGTTCATCAATCCATCCATCGATCTATCGTACATACGTACATAATGCAAGCAAGACAAAACCGGTAAAACGGCTGTTCTAATGAACAAAATGATATTGATCAAAAAGGTTTTTATAAATTTATTACATAATTCTTTGTTATAACAATGCTGTGTAATCACGGCAATTTCAATTTTCAAATAGTAAATATAATTTTAGTACAGATGCTGACTCGATTCCATTACCTCATACTAGCATGCACACACACACACGCACATTGATTATGTCATGTGCTAATGTCACCTTCAGTTCACTGGATGGTGTGTGTAACAGTCCAGATGAACAATGTGTGTTTGAAGGACAGGACTCACATTCATACACATTATGCCAGCTGAAATAATTGAAAAGCTTTCATCTGTTAGTAAAGCAATTTCCCTAATGTCTTCAAAGCCAATGAAAGACATGATGAATGTTAGATGAGAGAGGGAGAAAGATTGTGCTTCTTTGTTTGTGTGTGTGTGTGTGTGTGTGTGTGTGTGTGTGTGTCGTGTGTGTGTGTGTGTGNNNGAGAGAGAGAGAGAGAGAGAGAGAGAGAGAGAGAGAGAGAGATATTAAAAAGAATGGAGATAGAATGTAGAATAATAACGGGATTTATTGAATAAGAAGTTACAAGTAATGAAAAAGATTTTAAATTGGATAATAGACTGATCATAATGCACTTAATTCCTCCAGTACTTACAGAAATGTATATCTATCTTTCTGTCTCATCTGTCTCTCTTAATATCTGTATTTCTTCAAGATTATTCTTTTCCCTTTCATCCATTAACCCATCCAAATAATCTCCGTCCACAATCATTCAAATAATATACCATTATTCACTCATTTGTCTTGGGCTCCATGTTGTAGTTGTCTATTTGTAATTCATAAACTGTTAAAAATTCAAAACACAAAGCAAGACTCAAGCTCAAATATGACATAGCAATTAAACCAATGATTTATTAAAAGAATGGTTGGAGATTTATGTAAATAAATATATAAATAATTAATAAATGTTTAATTTTTTCTAATTTAAAGACTGTTTATCATAAATTATGTTATGACATTGTGTGTTAATTTAGTTGAATTGCAGCATTGTATGATTCTTTCTGTGCTTTGCAAAAGTTGCTTTGCAAAAATTTGCAAAACCACAATATCATGCGAACCTACTTTAATATGATATATCTTTTTATAAAACAGTTTAATACTTTGTTATCTCAAATTCTCTCTTCAAGGCGAAAGTAAGAGCAGGAGTGACAGTCGGGAAAGAGCTCTCCACAGCTCCTCTCCAAAATCACAAGATTGGGAAATGCCCATCGGACAATCAGCTACACCCACAGCCACACCCAGTCGGATTGGGCGGTCTTCTGTCAGCCCCACCACAATGCTAGGAGGTGGGTACTAGGATGTGATTTAAAATGTGAGCGTATGTACTTAACGCTACGTAACTTTTTAGAATCAAAGATGTGCTGTAAACTCGGGCGATCCGCATCCACGTCAGGGGTTCCGTCACCCGTAGGTACCCCACAGAGACACGCCCCTGAATCTTCCCATCCGAGTGGGACCCCATTCCAGGTAGAACCCCGTTATTTGTCAGAATGAGCGCGACATGGCATGTGTGTGGAGTCTCCGTGTCTGTCGATCTATCCAGCAAAACCTTTGACCTGGTGGCTGTGTTCATCTGCTGCTCTTCTGTTGCTGTTGCTGTTTTGGCTCACAAGGTGTCGTTGTCTGTCTATGTACACATGTTCATTTTTGTGTTCGGTCCGGATCAGTTCTGTCCTCCTACTCTGAAGAGACTCTTAGAGACATTACACTGTCTGTGTCTCCGGTAATTCGGCTTCGTATTGAGCTCCTCAGAAGAGCCATGGACAGTCTTCATCTGGACCAGTAGCATCTTCCTCAGTCTGTTCCTGCTCTTTCTCAAGCTATTTGGATGTGTAGAACTTGCATCATAAACTGAACAAAAAGACAATAATTGATCCTCGAACCGAGAATCACTGGAAATGAGACAGTTCATTTTTTTTTTTATTTCTTTTTCAATTTACACAAACACACATGTACATGTACATATATATATATTTTTATTAATTCTGTAAAAATATGACCTAGCAGACTGCTCTGAAAAATCTGATTTATTATACAAACTACTCTATAAATATACATTATTTAACCTGTATCAAATATTACTACAGATTAGCACTTGGATATGAGTCGAGTGCATTGATATCAGAGAGGTCTGCCGATAATCTCAGTGTCTTTACTCAACAGGTTTCTAGTGTTTTGTCTTATGTACACAAACCCTGTTACAAGTCTTGTGTCTGTCAAACTGGTGTCACTTTCACAACGACTGGGGAGTCAGACAACCGGCAAAGACTTCACACCTTAAAAAAAAATCTCATAATGCAGCTTTAAAAAACCGTAAAAAAGGGAAAACGTTTCTCACTCCCCAGCTGTGTGTTTATTGTAACTGAACTAACGTGAATAAATCTTCAAATCAAGGAGGGAAAACTAACAAAACAATAAAGCTTTGTCCATGTCCTATCTTCTTAATGTCCACGTCCACTGTTCTTCCTGTGTCTGTCAGCTGCTTATTTCCTCAAAAGCACAAGTGCGGCACAAGTGTGTGTGTGTTTGTGTGTGCATGACATGTCTCAACACGCTCTGCAACAAAACCTAGTGGCTCGTTTTATTTATGCATATTAATAAATGATTGGTTCTGGTATTGCTTAATTACAATGCACAGGTAAAGATCCCAGAATGCATTGAAACAAGTTAGTGATGCCACGACATGCACCAAGAGCGTCTCATAAGAAGCTTTGTAAACTCTGTATAGGTCACTAGGTTTTGAAACTGAGCTGTCGAAGATGGTGATGATGATGTTGTGTTCTTTCTACAAGTGCGTGTTATTTTCCAATCAGTGTTTGTACAGCTGCAACAGCGGTTTATTGTGTATGGAACCACATTCCGGACAATATTTGGACACATTTCTTAGTCGTATGGCTTAATTTACCAAAGCAGTTGGCAAATCGGTTTATCGATTCTTGATGAAACTCAATTTAATTGCAATTAAAATGATGGCAAAATGGCAGACAGCATAAAGCTAGGCAAATTTACTAGTGTATTATACCAGAGTGCATTTTTTAAACAGCCAATCAGCATCAAGAGAAGGTTTTTGACACTAAATGTGGCTTGCCTTGCACTTATAAAAATGTATTTATTTACTAACACAAAAGCCAAGTTCAAACACTGAGTCCATCACAAATTCATCAAATTGAGTTAGTTGAGTTTAGTTAAGTTGAGTTGAGTTGTTTTAGCTTGATGTTAGACTATGAAATAATGTAAAATATTGTCCGGTATATTGTTCCTCAAATGTGTGTGAATGTCTGCATTGTCATTCATTTTTTATCGACGGGTTAAAAACCACAACCATTAAACACCACAAACGACTAAACAGACAGAAAAAGAACACAATATTAAATATTATTGCAACAATGTCTGACCACCATGCCACCCCTCCTTGCTCATTAGATGCCCCCAATGCCCTGGGCATGTGGGGACAGCACCATGATGGAGATGATTGAGAAGAAACGTCACCTGTGCAAGGAAATAAAAGCTAGGCAGAGGCCTACAGACAAGGCTCTTTGTAAGCAGGACAGTATGCCCATCCTACCCAGCTGGAAGAAGACCAACGGGGGAAAGAAATACGGCCCCCATGTGTACTCCACCCAAACCACTGTCTTCTGGGATACAGCTATATGAGAGAAGACCAGCAAACTACAGCCATGTTTGAGCAGGGACAAGCAAATCAAAGGGGTGTGGCCAAACACTGATTGACAGCTTGGACGACAAATCACAGTCCTCGGTTTACCTAGGTTAAGAAAGCTCATCGGTTTCATATTGTTGTTTATATATGATATTTTTTCTATTGAAAATAACTGTCTTGTGGTAAATGAATGGTTTTATAAAGAGGAACTCTCTAAATGAACAGTTAAATCTAGTGAACAGTACACATACACAAGATATGTTTTGTTCTATAAGATGGTATTCATATTGTTTTCTATGATTTTTGAGGGTGTTTCTATATTTGACACTCATCCTTGCGTCTGGGGAAATGATCTATAATGTGTGGTGACGTATGTGCAGTGATTCCGTTAAGGACGGTGTTGGGTTTAATGCCTATGCATTTGGTTTTACGGCATGTACAGTGTTTTCATATGTCGCTTTATTTAATATACAGAGTTTATTTGAAAAAATATATTTTTGGTGTTTGTGCTTCAAATGTCTCATTGTGAGGCTTCAGGCCATCGTTTCTGATGTCTGGGTTGAGATAAATTGTGAGGAAGAAAATTACATGTTCGGTAGATGGATTAGGAGATTATCTTTGCATATTGTTAGAGGGAAACTGCCAGGCTTTTATAAAAGCGAGTAATTGGACGTGTGTTCAGATAAACTGTGAAAGCACTTACTATTGTGTGAGGTCAGCTGGTGGATCTGCTTTGAGAGTCTCGAACATTTCAAAAAACACATTTCATCTGATTTATGGCATTATATCTGGTGCTGTTTTAATATTTACAACAACTTTCTTGAATGTTCAACCTACAGCTGAATACAACAGTCATACACATAAACATATACTTCTTGGCCTATTTACATTAACTAATTATTATAGACACATGTTTGTATTAATTAGGCATAATTTGCGCATCTTCTGATTTTTACAAACACATTTGTTTACATTTACACACCCATATGAATAAAAGCATACATATACGCATGCACACACACACACACACACACGCACACACATACAAACATAATACTGCTATTTTGTGATAATTAAACATAATCTGTAAAGTGTTTAATTCTTGCACATAAATGTATTCACATTTACACACGCACAGATATTGGGTCATTGACTTCAGTGCTGTTTGGACTGATCGGGGGGTTTTGTTGAAAATCACAGTGATTATTAACTAGGCTTCAGTTATCCCAATCAACACAAACGAAACACTATTTTATGAAACACTATGCAGAAAGCTAGTTTACGAGCTCATACATCACGACGACAGGAGTCAAGGGCAGACAGTGCAGTGCCGAAATGAAAAGAAAATCAAACGGCTAACGCCAGACAAGGCGCAATCATTTCTCTAATGTATGCAGTGCATCAAGGCCAAACGTAGAGACACGAGCCAGAAGTGTGACATCAGGTCTATTCAGGCATGTGTGGGCAGCGCGCAAACGACTTTCCCTCCAATCCATGTGTTGATGCATGTCTTTCCAATCAGCTGATTTAATGCAGATTCTAATCTGCACACAATGTCGATATTCGCTTTAAAATTGCTATATTGGCACACTGTGTTTTCTAGTTCCCTTGCCCTGACCCTTGCACTCTCACCCACGTGTCATGCATTTTTAACGAACAATTGAGATGAAATGAAGCCACGCCTCTAAAATTTGAATCTACGCTTTCAAATCACATTCCTCTCTGACGACCCTTAAGCACAGAGGCATTCTGTTCACACTATCAGCGCAGCATGTGTTAACAGGAAAAGCACATAATCACAAACATACGCAAACAACAGGCGTGTATGGAGTGTAAAGCCTTGCCTTGGAGACCCCGGTTCACTGTGACTTACTATTTGGAGAAGCATCAAGGAGGAACGCAAGATGTCATAACGGTTTACAAATAGACTAATAATGAGGGGAATTGTTAGAACTCACCAAAACACATTCAAACACAGTAGAAAGTAGAAACACACAAAGGGAATTTGTGTGCGCTTTATGTCCAGTCTTGCAGCTTCAGTACCACCGATCAACAGTAGAGGCACCAGTGGTAGTTTAATGTTTTTTAGTGCAGCTGCAAAAGATTTCCTTTGCATCTATAACATGTTTTGTTCATCAAGATTTGCTAGTTTCGTTATAAATTACTTCAGAAATGACTTTAGAAAAACAGATACAAAGCATGCAAGAGTTGAATATAAATGTCAGATATTGTAGTATTTATTTTTTACATAGATATATAGGTGGATGGAAAGACAGACAAACAGAAAAAAAACGATTTATGCATGTGTGTATACAGATAGATAACTAAATATCAAAATTAATCAAGATTAATGCAGGGAACAAAATGTTTAGTTGCAAAATGAACATTTTATTCAATTCCACTCAAAACTGTCATTAATTCATTCTGATCACAACTTCAAAAAAGGTCAAAATCAGAACGTTCTGGTTTCTGTAGGAATTCGTGGTGCTTGTGAACCAGAAAAGCGCACATATTTTATGGTGACAATGGAACCAGTAAAGATTTTTTAAGTGGATCACCAAGCGGTGCAGAATCAGCCAGGTTCTAGGACACTAGTGAAGCAAAGTGCTTTCAAATGAACTCAATGTGAACTGTTGTGAAATGTTCCAGAATACAGATTTTGTGTGGCTCAGTTTGAGAATGCTTTGGGTTAAGTTCTATTATTTCCTTCATCAAGCTGAAAACTCTATGTTTTTGTACAAAACAGAACAAAAGCCATGTATTCCATCTCCGTTTTCAGTAAATTTACAGTGCACTTATACTTAATAAAAAATCTTCTGCAAAGGAGAAATACTGGGTTAGTAGAGTTAAAATGTCACATGATGTATATGTGTTGTCCATGTGTGAAAAGATTGTCAGTTGACGTAAAAAATACACAAGCATTAAATAGTGATTCACACACTTTCTCTCTCTGCAGTTTAAAGTTTGCAGTGTGTAAATACTAATTTATTCCGTGAACACGTTTGTTGCACTACAGGAGTCTGATTTGTGTGTGTGTGTGTGTGTGTGTGTGTGTGTGTGTGTGTGTGTGTGTGTGTGTGTGTGCGTGCGTGTGTGTGTGTACGTGTGTGTCTGTGTGTGTGTCTTTTGCACTCAAGTGTTGCTGTCTTGATTTTTTTTCTAGTATTTTTAAATAAGAAATTAAAAAAATACTATGCTTATTGTATCACTATTTTCCTTAAGAATTCTTACAGAATTTATGGAGAAATAAATCTTTTGTCTTTGCACACTTGTGTGTTGTGAAGTATATTTACCATCTCATAAGAAACGTATGCAAGACCTTTTATTAATATGTGAAGTGAAGTGAATGAGACCGTGGAAAATGGTTAATTCTATTTCAATTTAGTTTTTCTGTCTATATTATTTGTCTTTTTAATACTTTTTATTTGATTGTTTAAATTGTTACCTGTTTTATCAAATTATTACAGCATTAAACATAAAAAGAGAGGGGTCCAAGCCAGAGGTCAGAAACAGGCACAAGGATCTTCTGACCTCACACTCTAAGACTATCTCTGAAAATGATGGAAACCATGACTTAATCTGCTCCCAGCTCCATCTTTCTAGTCTCAAATCTAAATGTAATCTGACAATTTGTCAGTTCAAGACATTCCACCACTGAACAAACAAAGATTAGAGGCAAAACAATTTAACATTGACACACAACCATCTCTCTCTCTCTCTCTCTCTCTCTCTCTCTCTCTCTCT
>CM051503.1:2793544-2809134 GCA_028031935.1 Paedocypris micromegethes | reverse complement strand
CACACACACACACACACACACACACTCATGCGCTTAACATGTGCCGTAAAGAAGCATGTGTTATGTAAGTGTTTGTGTGAATGTGGGTCAGTTGTTGTCCGTCTCAGCGTCAGACGGTGCAGTGAGTCCTGCTGTTCTGTCGGTGCTAGCCATTACATCATCCAGAGCTCAACGACCACACACGCACACACACACACACACACACACACACACATACACTTCACAGCCGGAAACAACATGTATTTACTTTCCGTTCTGATTGCTGGTTTATGGCACATCATGGAGTGAATGTGCAGTGCTGACATGGATATGTGTGTTCACTTTAAAGCAAATCATCTAAATGAACGCAAGATTCGGGTCAGAGGTCAGAAGTCAAAGGTCACGCAACTTCTTTGATTGGTGTTTCTATTTGAAGCAGCGTGTGAAAGTGCAAAGGAAACTCTTAAGCGCGGAAGTGCTTCCGTCAAGCAGAAAATGTCCAACTTTTTAAAGTTTTTTCAAAATTGAAAACTCAGTCAGAATGTTTCCTGCCAAAATTCAGCCATATAAAATCACAATCTAAAGAACTTAAAAAGATGAATAACATTGATTAACAGCAGACAACTCAACAGAGACATGCCATCATTTCGGGACATTTATAACAATAGTTTTTAATTGTCTGCCACTTCAATTCATTTACTAAATACTTCATATATTATATTGTTTATTTCTATTATTTACTCTGCTAATAAAATAATTATATTTTGTTTCATTATAAAAAAAAATATTTGGGAATAGATAAAAAAGGAATTGTGGTGTTATTTTTAGTAAATATAAGAATATACATATATTCTATTTATATATGTGCCTGTGTGTGTGACTACGTGCAGGGTGGCGTGTCTCCACTCGGCCTCTATTAAAGGGTTAAAGAGCTGGACCATGGTGTTGTGGCATGGGGGTTGTCGTGGAAACAGAAGTGGAATGTTGAGACCTGCTGTCCCTGGAGGGGCTGCACTCCGATCAGACGTGTGTGTGTGTGTGTGTGTGTGTGTGTTCAGACCAGGGGCAGCACATGCGTGGCGGTCGTCTTGGAAATCTTCCCACCATTACTCATATATACGTATATATTTATGTATGGTCTTTACTTACATGTCGTAACGATATTGTAATATATTTTTTCCATTTTCCAAAATGTATTTGTTGGAAACAATCTTTTAGAAACTATATATTACAAAAGTCAAAGCTCTGTTTTTTTTTTTGTTGCATTTTTTTCTATAAAATGTAATTATGCTTATTTTCATCTTTGTGGAGAATCACTGCTTAAGTGATTCAGACATTTTTTGTAGTCTCTCTCTATTGTCACACACAATTAGAATAGAACGAAGTATTTTAACTTAAAGCAATGCCATCTAGACTATTAGTTCTAGCATTTGCAGAGCTGGTACAATTCAAAAATCAAGTTCAGAATTCATTTTCTTTAGTTCAGAATAAATATTCCGACTTCTCTCGAAAAAAATAAAAAATTAAAACGAGCACAAAACTAAATTTGTGAAGTAAAATCTATGTTCTCAAAAATGTGTGTAGCCATGTGTGTGGACAAATGTAAATCACAGTATAAGCTAAAAGTAAAACAAATTGTGATACAGTATATATTTTTCATTGTGTGTGTGTGTGTGTGTGTGTGTGTGTGTGTGTGTGTGTGTGTGAGAGAGGGAGAGTGTGTTATTTATATATAATAATATTTAAGTTAATACCAAATCACAAAACACCCACAAAAGACTACCCAAAAAATACAAATTGAAGAACTGTATTGAAAAACTAATTCATGAATTCATAAAGTGAAAAGCTTTTGCTAAGGCAATGTTTGCTATTTACCTATTCTTCTTTTCTCTTCTCCTTTCCCTGAAGGCATGAATAGTGGTGAATAGGAAGGTGAATAAACACCTTCCTGTTCCTTCTTGTTTTCTTGACACCATTATTCAGGGAAAGAGATTGAGTTCAGCTTTGGGGATGCTCTCGATAAAGAAAACAATATGTAAGTAAAGAAAGATTGCACCAAAGAACATCTGACAATTGAAAAAAAATAAGAATAATAATAATAATTACAAATAATAATTCAAAGAATGAAGACACACTAGACTGAGTGATTCAGAGCATGTTTTTGGAAAATGATAAACTAACTCTAGTAACTAACTAACAACTAATCAAACCTCAGCATCTCTTGTTGTTAGTTAAAATGAACAACATACTAGCTAAAACATCTAAAGGACAACTTAAAGTTCTGTACAATGTTCTATTTGGAGAAAAAGAAAAGAACATGTGAAAATATACCTGCAAGTGGCAATGGTGGAGTCCAAGCCTCTTATGATGCGTGTTAAAAAGCAACAAAGCACTCACTTTACTTATTTACTTACTTACTGACTTACTTTTACTTATTAAAAAGGTTTATCTGCAATGTTACCAGGCTATTGAGATGGGGCAGTAGTTCATTCTGTTCCATTATTTAGCAGTCAAACGTTATACCCAGTTGAGTAAATGACACGATTTCCAGTCGAAACATTTTAAACCCTCTCATTTTAAGAGTATATTTTCATAAACAACATAAAGTATTTAAATGTTTTAATGTTTTACAAAATTGCTTACAGATCCCCAGAGTTACATATTAAACTATTTTGTTTTGAAATGACAACAGCCACAGACTAGTTAATTTTTGGGGTCCAACGCAATTTACGGAACTTATGGCAGAACACTCAAGGAGTTCTTGATAAAGAGTTCAAAAGTTTTATAAAACTTGATAAATGAGATAAAATGTTTTGATAGTCTCAACCTTCGCCTGATTCAGATGATTTTAAGAGCTCTTCTGTCGGTGCGATGGATGCGTATGAACATTCGCCATAAGTATGTACTTTCTACTATCACAATCCCGTAAAAGCAAAGGTCAGAAAAGCATGGCAAACCTCGAATCAGTTTCGCAACACACACATGCGCAGTGTGTTCTGATCATAAACTGACCACTCATGAAATGTCAGGCTGACGTGTTCTAAATGTCACTGTGTTTGTGTGCTCATTCATGAATGCAGCACAGCTCAGATTTAGTATCTGAATGTGGTTCACTCCTTCGGCAGACGCAGACACTTCTGCTCAAGCATGTTGATGACATAAGACCTGCACAGCCAGACATTAAACAAGCTTCTTTCTAACGTCATGAAGGAAACATCTGCTTTAGCAAAGAATAACAGACACTACTACTTGCTTTTTAATCTACACAAAAGTAGCTAACAATCCAATTCAATGTCATTACTAGCAATAAGCATCAGACATAAACACCAGTGACTGTGACGTTGTAGCCTCAATAAACGTTTTAGACATTTTAAATAATATGCGTTGATCATTTTAATAATATAGTTAATACCTGTATTCTGTAAAGCTCACAAACAAGATGCTGCTTTATGCTGCAACATTGAATAATGATACAAAAACCTTGTCTATTTATTATACTTTATTATATATTTTTTAATATTATATTTAATTATTATATGTTTTACACAGTTTTGTTTTGCACAGCATAAATCAAGATACTCTTGAGTCTGCATAAGAAAAAAATCCCTAAATTAGAATAAATAAATATACAGTATATCTTAAAAATACATTTTAAATGAAAAATGTACAAAAACGGATTTTAAATTGAATTATATTTCTATATGAATTCAACTTACGTGTTTACATGTTGTCTTGGATGCTACATGTAGCAAAAACAACATACAATTGAATCGAACTTTGAATCCAGTAATTGCGATAATTAACCAGATGTATACTTACTTGGATGGATAAATAAATAAATCCAAGTATAGCTGATCTGTACTGAGACGTTTAGTTAATTCAGTCAAACCACACAGTACTTGGTGACTTGTCCTAATTCCTCCCATTCTATTTTCATCATACGCTTCCCATTCCGAACTAGTACAGGATAGTGATGGCAGTGGGATCTTGTGTCAGAAAGCATTTCACATGCTGTATATTGTCAGGTCCTTTCTTTAATCAACCGTGAAGCAGTAATGGTGCTGTTAATATCAAGAACTTCACTGGCATTTCAACTGCAGCACAAACACGTTCGCACAGATGATGGATTGTGTGCAGGGCCAGAACGGACACAGCACCCTCTGTTCCGGCTAAATCTCCGCAGATCCAGCCTCAGAGGATTCCTGTCACATTACAGCTCGGACGGGACGGGCCTATTTGCAGGAGTACAACTGTTCTTTCAATAACCTGAAACAAACCCCAACAAAAACAGAACATTCTTATCAGAAACCATTTGCTATTCAAAAAAAAAAAAAAAGAAATCATAAACCGATAACAACGTATGTACAATCTATCTGTCTGTCTATGTTTTCATTTTAGTTCGCAATATTTGAAAAAATATCTGTCTAAATACACTATTGCATTTATTTCAACTTCTTGATTTCTATCTATCTATCTATCTATCTATCTATCTATCTATCTATCTATCTATCTATCTATCTATCTATCTATCTATCTATCTATCTATCTATCATTCTTTTTAATACGTTAATATTACATCTGAAACATATTCTCAAATTAAAAATTTAAAAATTCAGATTTCAAACATTATATTAACAATTTAACTTGAATAAAAATGGAAAATATGTTTCATAATTGAACTCAAAACAAAAACAGATTGATATGACAACACTAGTGCATTCTAGGTCTGCTATTGTAGCATCATTCTTTTCCAATACGTGCACTTTACTCCAGATCCTGGAAAAGACCTCGACAGGTGATGTGAGCAAGAGGTCGAGAAGTTGACGGGCCGCAGGAAACCTGGAAAGCTTGGATTAAGCTTCAGGATCATTACGTTTCTCCAGCACAGAGTATCTCAGGTGAAAGAACATCCCGTCTGTAGTAAATAAGCGTCTTCTTAAACCAGGCCCTTAATGCGATACATATCACCTTTTCAGACGGCCTCTCTAATCCCGCATTGAGAGCATGAGCTGAATGTATTTTCTTTACCTAATCCGAGTCACACTCGCTTATACCGTAACTGAATTACAAGCAAAACATTCCGCGCGCCTCTGCATGTGAGCGCCGCATGACACTGCGGTATTTTTGGACAGTTTGTAGCGAAAAACCCACGTAATTAAAGAACGGACAGTGAGTTCATGACTACTATGTTTAGACACAAACACGAAGCAACGATTAAAGAAGATATGAAGAAAAAAAGATCTCCTGAAACACGCGACTTGTCTGGCACAAATGGTTATGACTTTTATTATATAATCCTAACTTGTTTTTTTTTTGGCAAAAAAGAAAAGTCAAAAATTGTATATATTAAATATAAATTATAGGATTATGTATTATTATAAGATAAAAACCATAATGAAAACAATACTTATAGTACAATACTTAAAATTACTCCATTACAATAAATGTGAAAAACAGGACAGTCTTTATTTTAGAGGTTTTATGAAATTAAATGCCTCAATGTTTCAAATGGGCAGAACAAAATAGATTAAAAAAGTCTCAAACTCAAATGTGCAAAGTAGTGCAAAGGCTAATTCATGATCACATGATATAGATCATAAATAGCATCCAGTACCATCCACATCCTTCAGATGGTGATATCGCCTCATCCACTCAAGAAATTAACCGTGAAAAATGTGTACCCACATACACACAGTACACAAAGTAACCAAAAACAATTAAGTCCATTTACTCAAGTGCTTTATACCACTACAATTTAGCTGTGACAATTGTATTTCTCGCAACTGCAACACATCTTTAAAAAAAAAAAAAGATGCAGTAGAATTATTGGCTAGAACGTACGTAGGACTGTTCTAGACTGGGTTTGACATTTCAACTATGCACCAGGATGCTTGAAAGCTCTTGACATGGTGGCTCAGCGTCAAACCAGAGTGGTTTCTCTTCCCGTTAATGAAACGTGCTTCTAAACCAGCGGAGGTTTGCCTTTAAATATGCTTGATTACCCTATAGTTTAATGTGGCTGGAGACCGATCGGCCTAAACGGCTAAGCTACTGTAGATGGTCTGTTAGCGCTCAGCGCTGAAACCACTCTGCTGACTCCATTCAAAGCTTAATGACTGTTTATCAGTGGTTTTGGCCTCTCCGTTAATGAAAGGGTGGCCTACCACCTCAAGAGCCTTGTCATCTCCTCTTGGCTTCTGATGAAAAGACGTGTTTAGTGCTTAAAATGCTAAAAAGAAGACCCTGGAGCAGAAAAACTTGTTGGGTCTTCAGGGTCGAGAAGCTTTGTAAAAGCCAGACCAGATACTTTGCTGAATTAATGGTGCATTTGGTGTCAAACCTCTTCACCATTCTGAATCCAGTGGTTCGTGTTCACTTCACACCAGTGAGTCCAGCCACCAGTGTAAGATTAAATTAACCATGACCTCGACTAACCGAATTGATCAACTAGTAACAGGAGTATTTTTATGTACAAATTAGGATTTTTTGTTTTGTTTTTTGGGGCCATTTCCCCTTTGTCTGCGTTCAGCTTTACCCCTCTCAGAGTCAGATAAGGACACATCTGCTGAGTATTATCCCCCAGACTGTTCTGGGGCCCCTTTATACGTCAACTTGTAACAAACTACACACTCACACACACACACACACACACACACACACACACACACACACACACACACTGTATATACGGTATGCATACTTTTCTTCCTCTCGTCTACTTTGCTTCCATACCTGTTTTTCTTTTCTTCCCTCTCCAGTTCAAATGTGACTATTTACAGGAATTGTTCTTGCGAGATGGTGTGATAGTTAAATAAATGGTTTAATGCAACAACTGGGACCGTCTGACCTGTATTTGAACCTAAAGATTCTTCGCACTGTGCATAGAAACTTTGCCAAAGATAAAACACACACCAAAAAAACAGCCTTGCAATTTGTCAGATCATTATTTACAATACATGCATAAATAGTCATTTTAGAGTACAGTTTTTTACTCATAAAAACACTTTTTATACTCAAAAATGGAGCGCAGAATATTCTGACCAGGTAAAACTCAATATTTAAAACTGTACGCAATTTGAGAATATCACAAACTTGAAATACATTAAATGTGCAATACTTGCTTTATCCATCCTATATAAAAAAAATGTAGGACAATACTGTATAAAATAATATTACTATTAATAAAATGACTTTTTTTTTAAATAAAAGAAGATTCGGACATATGTAGCAAACACACACACACACACACACACACACACACACACACACACACACACACACACACACACACACACACAAGACATCCCTTGCTTGCATTTGGATGCCACAACCTCTGCAGCTTGTTAATTGTTGCAGACTTTGCAGTTAATAAAACCCTTGAAAGGACACTATATTCATCTCAGGAATGTGCACAGCTGCATGAACTGCTTTGCACCTTTGTCATTCTGTTTTTGTAATAAGAGAGCGTGACTCAGCTACCTGTTCCCTAAACCTCGTGAACCAGGTGTGAGCAAATTCTGTTTTACTACATGTAGCCCTGGTTGTTTTTCACAAGAACTTGGGGGCTGTGATTGAAATGTATTGAATGAACTTTATTGATCCCACAGCGGGGAAATTATACAAAAGACAGTAAGAAATTATGCAGAATGTAAGCAAGAATAGCATAAGATATAGTAGCATACTAGAAATAGTAAAAAGAACATGTAATAATAATTAAATAATAATAATAATAATAATCATAATAATAATACATAGGGCCATCATGATACCCCTGATTAAAAAATACCTATAGTAAAAAAAAAGTAGGGATTTAGGCAGACAACGTGTAAACTAGTCTATACTTTAAATAGTAACATTGTTTACAGTTATTTTTCGTCTAAACCTAAATAATAATCATTGTGGCAGCATTTATCATTGTGAGTCTCAGGAAGCTTATCTTAATGACACTATAGGCAAAAGTATCACTTTATTCTCACATAAATGGCGAAAATAAAGCTGGGTTTTAGATTTTAGCTAGCAGGTTTTAAATCTTACTTTTAGGTTTTAAAGGTGCAGACCGTTCGCCGGGTTTTTAACATGAGGTAAAGACATTAGCTTCTTGAGGAATGTCGGTGGAAAACTCAAATATTGAGGTACATCTCGTGTCATTCTTTCCATCTCCCAAAATGTCTCTGACTTTCCATATGTTCCAGAACTCTGGAGTTCATTGTTCCCACGGAACCTGAAAATACTAACAGAACAAAACATACCGGTATAAAAGAGATTGATGGCGCGCTAAAATGCTTGGGGTTTATGGTTTATATTGGTTTATATTGTTGAACCCTAAACGACATCACTGCTTTTGACTTAATTTAATTTATAAAGCAGCTATGAGAAATAACAATGGAACAATTAAGTATAGCTATAGCCAACTATAGCTGTGGCCAGGGAGCAAGAAATAATGCGACAGTGGCTAGGAAAACAAAACTCTGACGAAAGGCAAGGGTGGGGGGGTAAACCTAGGCCCACTGGTGATGGTTCCGGAGGCTGAAAGAACGTTGCTTCAGTCATAGCCTGCAGACCCAGAGAAGCTGTTATTAAAATATTACTGTTTTCAGCCTTGTTCAAAGTATGATACAGTATAAAAAATAACTGCATCAAGCTTTCTATAGATAATATATATTTATTATATTATGTATATGCACGGTGGTGCAGTGGGTATTGCTGTCGCCTCACAGCAAGAAGGTTCCAGTTGTGACTTGTGTTGAGAGTCCGAGGCCGGCCGGGGCCTTCCTGTGTAGATTTTGAATGTTGTGGGCAACAATAATTGGGCATGGATGTGTATGAGTATGTATGCCCGGATCAGAGTGAACGCTGGCGCAGATTGGCTGACGCTGCTCTGCCGGGCAATTGCTGTGCGTGTGCTCGTTTAATTTGTGTAAAGCGACCTTGAGGGTCTCAAAAGGGGCCAAATAAATTCAATGAATTATTACTATTATAATATATAGTGTATATGTGTATATATGTATATATACATACCATATTTATATATATATATATATATATAATATGACTATATACATGTATATTTATGTAGGTATGTATATGTACTGTGTATTGCAAAGATTGCAAAGATTGCAATCTCGATTCTACCCCTTCACGTTCTTCAGCCTCAACACAACAGTCAAGTAAGTCTTCTAGCAACTCTGACATTTTACTACCTGAAAAATGATTTTATTCTGGTGTGTTTACTGCAGTTTTAAACCAGAAGATGACACTCAGTAATCATATACAACAAACCTCTACAGTTGAGGACAAAATTATTAGCCACCCTACAAAATAATCATTGTTTGAAAAGTATTTCAAAAGTGCTTTTAAAAAGCTAATCATTTTGTCCTCAACTGTACATAATACAGTACCTTGGAATGCTTATTTTTAAGTTCAATGGTGATTTTTTTTCTTCACAACATTCTTTACGTTACATTATATGTTTCATTCCATGCATTTAAATTTAAAGTATTATAAGTAATATGTGTTATTATATTGCTCTTTGACAACATGATTTTCAGAGTTGAATATTTAAAATAACAAAGTGTCCAGAAAGAATTGTGATCTTTATTCTAACAAAAAAAAATAGTGATTTTCATTTTATCCAGTGCAGCTCTAATATATATACATTTTACAAAAATGTAAATAAACACATTTATATGCTAGTAGTAGTTCTATGTATGTGTATGACAACAACTAAAACATTTTCTTTGCACAGTGAAAGAAAATACTTGATTCTGTGATCTTTTTCTTTACTCTAGTGATTTGTCCATCTATGATTCTATTATGGGAATATGTCTTGAAGAAATAAATACACAAAGCAAAGATTTCAGAAAAGATAAGCATCTCTACTTTATTACACGCCAAGATTCCAGTAAATACCATTTATTCTAAATAAAAGAGAGGGATATACGCAACCCTCTCCTTTTGCTGGAAAATTCAGTCATAAAACAACATATTTGTTTAGATGATTCATCCATTCATCTGTACATATTAATTTACAAATCTCAGTTCACTCTTTCATACCAATCACCTACATGACTAGAACATCCATAAAGCTCAACTTCCCAAGAACCGTCAATATCAACCATTGCTTTTTATCTATACATTATATACAATTAGAGAACTAGTTAGAAATATTTTGGCCTCATTATTCAAGTGAGTAACGTCTCACTCCAAAAACTTGTGGTGCTAAATCGCCAACTGCAACCTATCAAATGACAGACAACCTTTAAAGCCTATCAGGTTACAGGATCACCACTGTTTCAGCCAATCAGAGATCAAAGGAAACCCAAATGGAGAAGGTTCCGGAGAAACTACTCCATTTGGATCTGGAACGGGCAGAGGGAGTCCCTGATGTGTAAATTACTTTAATAAGAATCTTATTAAGATTATTATTATTATTACTATTATTGAGAAAAAACAATTCTGTAGAACTGTACCATTGCCTCCGGAGAGTTGGATTACATTACTTTAAAAGTAAATAACCCCCATGTAAAGATTAAAAACAGTAGACACATCAAAATGTACAGTCTAAAAACATGTTAAATACATTAACTCTTTAAAGAAAACCAAGTACATTTCTATACTCAATAATTTACAGATTGTTCATTTTAGTTTAATTTCAGCAGCAAAGATGATTTGTTTTTTATCTGTCGCAGTGACGTCACCACAACCAGTTTTTCTACACAATTTTAAACACAAAAAGAACTGAAAAAATGGGTTGAATCAGTTGAGGAACTTAGACTGGCTTCTAGGCTAAACAGTGGGACTGTTCAGAATTTAAAAACCTATACAGCACGTTGTTCTGCAAACCATAATACTAATAATAAAAACAACCATGACACAGAGACATTGAGTTTGTGTGTGTGTGTGTGTATATATAGATATATGTGTGTGTCTGAGAGAGGAGAGGGCGGTAAACACACACACACACGCACACAGTATTATTTTAAAAAAGGCTAAAATCGGGAAACCTGAAATCTATTTATATTTTTTTAATTTGTGTATAATTATAACAAAGAAAATTATACTTATATATTACTTTTATTTATATATATATACTTATAATTATATATATCTAAGGGTGAGTAATGCAGCGTGAAGAATGACACGAGACATCAGGGAATTTCACATTTTGTGTGTGAGTGTTTGGCAGCATGAGGTCAGTCATGGCTCACAGAACTGAAACGGAGTGTGTGTGTTTGTGTGGTGTAAACGCTTTTAAGCTGTCCTGAGGTCAGTCTGGGTGTCTGAGGTCGTGCATACCATCTCATTGAGAGTTGTATCGTATTGTGCATCACACGTGACAAAAAAAAACATTGACACAGGACTGAAGGAAACGTTCGCACACTAAACACTGTAGTGAGCTGGACAAATCCAACACAAGAGCCACAAAGTCGTACACAGAGCACTAGTAACGTACTCAGATATTATTTTCAGAAGGTTAACATCAGGAGTGAGAACGACTGCTGCAGCATCACGGTACCATAAAATCAGCTGCTGTAACGATTTAGGGCCAGTAACAGGAAATGTCCAGTAAAAGGCCGGTTTTGAGAAAAACACTCGGCGGAATCCAGCATACGTGAGGTTTGGGTTGTTCACAAAGTCTGGTTTGTCCGTGTGGGTTTGATATTTTCCAGCTGATAATGTGGAGCTGGAAAATGAGGTTTTTGGGTTTGCTGAGGTCCAGTTTGGTGAGGTCCGGCTTGTGGCGAATGAGGAGCGTGTGTGTCTTGCTGTCAGAGGAGTCATTCTGGAAGGAAAAAAAGAAGCAGAAACAAATGTTAGCAGAGAAACAAACGCTAAACAAAGCCAGAGCGACGTCTGAAATAGAAACACGGGTAAGTCTCCCTTTACGGAGGTTTGTCAATATCTTCATCTCACACACAAACAAAACCACCCTTTCTTTGAAATCATGGCTGGTTCTTGGACATCTCAGGAGGAACCGACCTTGCCAGCGCTTGATAAACAAGCATCAGCATTACCCTGGAAACTCAACACAGATCTGAACAGCCAGAGAGAAGCCAAATGACATCAGCATTCGGCAAACACTTTCCATTTCTCCTCTCACAAGCTCCTCGATCGTCTGAGAGCGGGCTGTCCTGCCGGGATTGCACCTCTAATCCACTCAGACGCACACAAACAACTATACGTCTTTCTATAAAATAACTCTCTCACTGACTGTGATTAACCGATCAGAACGCTCTGCAACACAAACGTCATTTGTGTGCTTTAACATTAGCCTCAGTTCATCTCAAATTATGATTTTGGAGGAATGCAAGTGAAGAGCGGAAAAAGTGAGGAGTCCCAGAGAAAGAAGTGGGGAGTTCTGGAAGAAGTTAGTAAGTAGTCCCGGAAAAAGAAATCCTGGAAGAAGAGAGGAGTCATGGAGGAAGAAGTAGTGGGAAGAAATGAGGAGTCCCTGTGGAAAAACTAAAGGATCTCGATAGAAAATGTGAGGAAACCTGGAGGAAGAGGTGAGGAGTTCAGGAAGAAGTGAGGTTTGCAATGAAGAAAGGAAGAAGTCTCAGATGAAGTGAAGGATCTCGCTAGAAAAAATGAGTTGAAAACAAAATAAGTGACGGATAGTCAGCAGAAGTAGTCACCAGATCGTAGCTGGCTTTGGATCTACGAGAAGAACCAGGCCCAAGCTGAGAGAAACCTCAGCTATAAATACAACAGAGCAAGAGCGGCATTGCTGAGAACATAAAAGCTCCTCTAACATCTCCACTGCAACCCGACGTCAAGTTCTTATATAGTGCCGCCATTTTTAGTGCCTCTCTCCGTTTTATTTAGAATTGAGAAAATTGTAGAGGTGGAAATTACAAGCTGCCGGACTTTACAAACAAGCAGCGTGGGAAAAAGAAAGAGAAAAATAATAGAAAGGAAAAGAATAAAGTGACAGCACCTCAAAAAAAAAAACCCCAGAAAAAAAAGTTGCAATAAATTCTATCTTTTGCAAATCTTGATATAGTGACAATCTTTATTAGTGAAAGACAAACACATCCATCCATCCAATACCTTTTCCTTTAAGAAAGAAACAAGTTAAAGGTTGGAAAGCAGAAGAATCTAACCTCACACAAAAAGGTCCTGCATGCGTTAATAATAACCGCCGCCTGTAACTGACGCCAGCATTACGCTGTGCTGTAACGTCAGACGCGCTCCCGTACGACATCTGCACACTCATCCAGGGCACGTCCAGCTTTTCTCTGGAGAACCATAAAAGGCCGTGAGCTAGGGGTGGTGCTGTCCAAGCCTCCGTCAGCTCCATGAACTAACGTCATTCAGTCATGTAACACACACACACACAGGCATGTTGTGCCAAGACCCGGGAGAGCCTGGACGTTTTTAGCCCGCTGAAACCTCCACACACGCGTGTGCCGAGAGGGATACGGTTACAGATGTGTGCCGCTGCCATTCGCCTCTGCTGACGTCAGAACACAGGTCAAATTCACAGAGAGGGACATTTAGACCCGATGCCAATCCACACACGCACCACAAGGCTTGGGTGAATCCAGTCCTGGAATTTGGAGTGGAGACATGCTTAGTGAACAATAAAACCAACCAGACTATCATTCCCTGACTAATAAAACAACTTCCCAACTACTCACCCACTCACTCAAAGACAAATCAAACAGACAAGTCAAGGCTATTGTAATTTATAGTAAGTATTTTCCATTGAATTAAAAAAAAAGGTCAAAAGCATCTCTAATCTAAACAGGCAATTAAATGTGGTTGTTTGTGCCGAGCGCACAATAGCGCTGCTGGTTTGGGAGGTCAGGAGAAAACAAAGCGGCTGTATCAGGGCTGTGTGTGTGTATGATGTGGAAGAGACTGTGTGTGCCAAATACCATTCCCTTTAGCAAAGGAAAAACTTCCATCTCCCACACACACACCAGATGTTTTGCCGACTTCAGCAAGTTGAGACACACTCGGCCTCCCCTCCCCTCGCCGCTGCTCTCATCCCAGGAGCTGTAAACTGTAAGGAACTTCGTTTCGACCCAAGATGGCCGCAGAGCTCTCCTTGGCTACAGATAGGAAGTGGAGGCAGGGGTTTTTAAGAGGTGGTCTTGTGATGATGTGGAAATAAGTCAGAGTATTCACGCACTTGCACATTCAAAACCATCAGATTTCATTGAGGGTTTGGAATTGCTTTTTGGTGGACAAATATGATACAAGAGAGAAAACAGCAAAATTATTACTAAAGAGCTCCAAAACACGATAAATGTGTATATTCACGTATAATTGTAGATCAATCTAATTGTAGTCTGGGAATTAATCTAGGGTAAATTTAAACTTCTAAATTTCTAACCATTGCAAATATCAATGTTTGCGCATTAACTGAGGGATTCTTTGTGTTTAGGTGGCACTTGAGGTTGAAAACACTCTTTCAAATGACGTTATTATGGGAAACACTTTACATACTGGTTTGAAGACAGTTTCCTCCATGTAATTCTACACTGCAATGAATTAATTGTTTTTATGAATGAGTTTATTTATACCACAAGCGGGAAATCTCAATTCAGGTACTGTCAGGATTCCAGTCAGTGTCGCTGTGCTGATCCTCCAGCGCCTGGTTTCTGTGTGCAAGTTAGCTTGCGCAGGTTTATTACTTTGTTAGTGTTTGCAGCCCGCAGCGTATTTCCTTGCACAGTCCATGTGTTTACATCCGTGAACATATCAGTGATAATTAAGTTTCAAATAATGAGCCGTTTTTTAGTTAATGGTGACACTACTCACACACACACACACACACACACACACACACACACACACACACACACACACGCACACACTCACACATCTCATGAAACCCATCATGATAGAAAACAAAAAAAAGAAAATGACAAAAAGAGAAAAAAGAAGACAAGAGCTCAAACATTTAAGAGACAGAGAGAAAACTCCCTTCATATTGCTTGACCTCTCATTCAAAACAGCAGCATGACAATATCGTTCACAAGCAAAAATTCAAACCCAAAAAATGGACACTAAATTATAGAGAAAATGTGAGAGAAACAGGCGTGACTGGATGGAGGTGCAGCAGGAGACAACTCGCTTCAAAAACTTTCCACTGACGCTGTGACCTCAGCGACAAGGACACACACACAAAAATGGAAAAACACAAAACAACACAACGAATCCGAGCCTTGCACACGCAACCCGTGTGTGCGTGTGTGTGAACTCAGCATGTCACAGCAAACACACACAAAAGAGAAAGGCCAGTCAGCGAGTTTGCCGCAGCTTAGAGGGTTAGATGCCGTTTACTATGTTGTTGTGGGGAACAGAGAAACAGATTTACTGCCGCCTCTAAAAGCAAATCTATCGTCATAAAGCAGAAGTCAGAGTCGTAAATATTACACATCAGCGCTCACACACGCTGACGTCTTCTGCTGTCATATCTTTATGAACCTGGTGTTCCTGCAATGGCCTTGCCCCAAGCCTGACCAGAGAGTGAAAGACGTAAAAAAAAACAGACCGAAGAGAAAGAGTGAGAGACCGAGAGAAAGAGAGACAGACAGATAGAGAGAGCGAGAGAGAGATCAAACAGTGCAGGCATTTGTGGCAGAGAGGGTTACTGCTAG
>CM051503.1:2747679-2793533 GCA_028031935.1 Paedocypris micromegethes | reverse complement strand
AAAAAAAAAAAAAAAAGTCAGACAGAAACAGCAAGAAAGAAAAATGGGATGAGGGGGGAGAAAAGTATCACAGAATGAAGATCGAAGAAAAGAGAGAAATAAAGAAAGAGAGCAAGGGGGAAAATAGAGAGGATATGAAAGCCATAGGAAAGAGTGTGTGTGGCTGGGGTGAAGTGAGGGCATGACGCTGAAGAATCCAACTGGGCCATGAGGAACTGGTCCAGACCAGCGGAGCTGGGCGGAGTGGAACAACAGCACCGCTGCTCTATTACACACCGACCCAAAGTCAGATCTGACCTACAAACCAAGAATCAGCATTTCACAAGATAAAACTGACACCCAAACCCACACACACCTAAAAAAAAAAAAATCTCACTGTGCTAAATACGTGCAAGACTTATTAGAACGGAACGCGTTTACAAATTAAACATATTAGTGTATTAACAAAAGTACACATGATTGTACACAGTCTACTTGGCAATTGATTAAAAATATGCAAAAATGTCAAGAACAAAATGTTAGTACAGCTCCCGTACTAACTCATGGCTCCCGTCCACATGTTTGATACCAAGTCTTCTGATGAGGACACTGGAACACTGATAACTGGCTAGCCCACCACATCCTTCCGCTTTGACCCTCGGCTCAAACAGTCCACAGCACATTAGTGGTCAAGAACTCTTCTTAGACAAACAGGGGGTGCAAGAGTATAAAATACAAACAAGGGGATAAAATAGTCATGAACATCTAAAAGCAGCTGGTTACTTTACGTCGGACCAACACTTGTGTCATTTCCCCGCCGGTGCTTCATTAGCACCAGTTGGTTGGAAACATCGTTTCCATGTCACTTTATCTGCATTTACACAAAGCCAACCATGTAAATGAGACTTTAAACTCCATTTGCAACTCTTTACAACAGTTCACACCAAAAAAATGCAAATTCCGTCATCCAGAAGAAGCCAAAAGGCCGTTCACACAGAATTCAGCTGATCTGCTTTTGCATTTTACGAGCAGTTTAAGTGCATTTAAAGTGACTTTAACGCAAACGTCTGGAGACGGTGCATTTTTGTCATGCTAAACATGTCACTTGCACTTCCAAATGATTACAGGCAAAGAAGAAATCAAGAGAAGGCCTTTAAAAATACTGCAAACTACTTGAACTACGCATATACTTCCAAACAAAACATTTTCTGGGGTCTGTCTATTAAAACATAAATACACTTGAACAACAAAACATTTAAAACACTCAATGAATAATGATTATTGAGAAGACACATTAATTCAATAAACACCATGACTATGCTATTTAGAGCTTAAAAATATATACACAAGTTCATTTACTCCATATTTCTGCATGTAATTTCAAAGGTTCTACATTAAAACTCAATTAGACTTTGGATTTTGCAGCTCCACACAGAGGTAATGGAGATGTTTCGACACAGATCACCGTAAACCAACCAGATTGGAAGTCTCTGGTTCTTCTTACACACAGCCTTGATCAGATAATCCCATAAACCCACCTGATTTCTCTCTCCTTCTCCTGCTGCGTGGCCTTTCCTACCTCTCTCTTAACTTCCTCTCATCCCTTCATATCTTGTCCCTCTCTGCTTTAACAAGTGGCTCTGTTAAACAGGCACAAAAGCCCGTTACATTCCAACCCTGGAGCTACACACACACACACACACACACACACCTTTCCCGTTCACACACATTCCAAGAATCCCATCAAAGCTCGACAGAGCCGTCTTCCTCTCATCCCACCGCTGATAACCTTGACATGGATCTCTAGTTCAGCCCTTTTATGATCCTGCTTCCGCTCTCACTTCTCTAGTGTTTCAACAAGGGAAGTCATTTATCAGAAATCCGCTCCGTTCCGCAAGACAAACAGGGTGAAAAGCCTCATTCTAACAACGCCAGATGAATTACAGCACGGCGTAGAATACAAAAATCTTATTAGCTGGCTATAAATACACACTCTTTTGCCGGTGTCAAAAACGCTACTGGAAATGAAATCAGAAGAACAATTCAATGTGTGATCACAGCAAGTGATCTTGAAATTACAAGGAATTGTGGAAAATTGAAACATTAAGGTGCTTTTGTTATTTTAACTGCCTCAAACACAAAATTATTTTCATATTTAAATTTTAAAATTTGCATGTATAGATAACTTAATGAACAATAAATATATAACTTGACACAGCAGTTTAAGACGTCACACTTCAAAGTTTAGTGGAGAATAGGAGTTTGTCTTTTATTTAAGAAATGCACATTTAGAATGCCAAAAGTAGTTTTATATATTGATCTGTTCATATTTCCGATTTTTTTTCAACATACAATAAAAAAATATTCCATTTCAAAAAGCCTGCAGAAGACCAACCAAAAACTTTTCCCTCTAAATACCCACAATTCCCCTCGGGTCTGATGCTACAGTTCCACCTCCACCGATCAAGCAGCTGCACGCAACATGACATGAGGACGAGAGGAAAACCTGCATATAAAAAAACGAAATATAGTTGAATGGGTTCAAGAGAGGCAGAGAGAGGGAAATGGGGACAAGAAGCCACTCTGCAGGGTGACCCCATCACGGTGGCCTGTGGTGGGCGGGGCTTCTAATCGTCTCATTCTGACCAAACCCACCAAAGAACTCTGTCACCCTACCCCACCCCACCACTGCCCAATGGTAATGCGGCTTTATGAAGCCCCCCGCGTCTCAGCCCGCGGCCCCTTAATCCACTGTGACATGGGGGAAAAAGCCCTGCTGCCGCAGTGTTGCCATAGGGATGGATGGCACTGGCAATGAGCCACACAAGAACGCACCATGGGCGCAACGTGTGCCAGCGCAGACAGGGGCAATCGAGAGATTCTGACAAGCATCTTGGCAAACCTGAAGACACGACATACGATAACCGCATCCAACCAATCTCGTGCCAAACTGATCTATAGTAAAACAGTGTGTAAAACTGACAGTTTTTGTTTTCCTCCAGTGTTGCATAACCGTTGCATGAAAAACATGGTAAACTCACGACAGCTTTTTTCACTTACACAAAACAAAGGGGTTTTCACTAATTCGCACACCAGAGTAGACTCACAAGGCTTCTGGAGTAAAAAAAAAAAACAGATTACGCAACACTGAAGCCCCTGTGCTTCGTTTCACCCCCGTCGACATCTCAAACCAAACTCAAAACACACACGCGCAAATCAGCCAATCCGGATGAAGAGAGTGCGCGGGTACAGGCTCTTCTCCCCATCAAAACAACTGCTTCTTCAGAACACACTGGGGCAAATTCAATAAACAGTTGAGCCGTTTCGTGTGTGGCGTTCTGGCCTGAAACCCCGTCTCACTATGAATCTAGTTTAATAAATACTACTCTGCAAAAGTATTCTGGCAAACAGTCTTATTGAAAAATGAAAAAAAAAAAATATATATATACATATATATATATATATACATATCTTTAATTCATATGCTTTGATCAAATTGCAAGGGGAAGATTTACATGTAAATAAGTGAAAGTACGTAAATGTTCATGTTTGTGAGTAATAACAGTAGAAGATCCTTACAGCTAAACATTTATGTGCTAAATCATCAACGCAAAAATATACTTTAGCCTTGTTTTAACTATAAGACATGCCATTCTAACAAACATATCTAAAATGCAAGATAGTTGAGCATAATTGTGGACAAGTCAATATGTTGATCTGAGACTGAAATATAACTGCATGGAAAGAGCGAACGAAGGCACAAAAAAGCAAAAAAAAAAAAAAAAAAAAAAAAGGCAAGTAAATCTAAACCAAGGATTATTCAGATTCACTCAGGCGGAGCACAGCACACGGTGTGAGCAATCTTTCCTCAGGTACGACATGATTTCTCACAGGACACAATTAAAATCAAAGACATCTGAAGAGCTGACTCACTCCCAACAAGTAAAGTGTCCATTCAAACGAAGACACCTTGTACACAAACTGCTTAGTGACTCAAAAAGCACATTATTTCCTGTTTTTTCCCTTTGTCACAGCAGAAACAAGTGTAGACACGCTAACCCTTTCAACCTCCATTCACAAATATGTCCATTTATCAGCCTGAAGAGGCCCAGTCTTCAGTGGGAGGGAATCTAAACCCTCCTCAGTTCTCTCCTAAGGTTTCAGTCCGGGATTTTCCACCAAAGACTTAAACTTCTCAAATGAATGGGGGCAGTTTCACGAATAATAATACGATATGTACATATCTATTAAATCTTCTTGCCACGATGGATAACACAGAAAGAGGTTCACAGCCTTTCACAGATGCTTCTTTGATAACACTTTATCGTGGCATTCTTTCACACAAACACACATTTGTACTAACCTTCTCTGCTTTCGAGGTTCTCTCGAGCCTCGTCAGATTTCGGGAAGTTTATGCTGGCGTAGCCGCTGAGCTCCTCCATGCAGTCTACAGTTGCCAACTCCACCGGCCGAGACGGGAAGTTGTTCCAGTCAGGAACGTGATGCTCGCCATTCTTTGCCAGGTCAAGATCTATGTAGTTCAGGCCGTTCTGGTCAGGATTTGTCAGGGTGGGAAAGGGGCCTAAAGTGGTTTCTCTTCGTCCAGTGGTGGCGCTGGAAGGCCCAGAGGCCTCGTTGGGTCTCAACCACACGTTTTCAAAAGAGGCAGAGCTGTGGCGTTTCACATCGTCCGATTGAGCACCTGCAGAGGTGTCTATGGACCCTCTGGTCGTTGTGGCGAAGGTCTCAGAGCTATGCCGTCTTCTACCTTGAGGGTCGGCACGAATGACTTTAGCCCCCTGGTTCCGACCCGAACTGGAACTAACCCGTGTGAATGCACTGAGAGCCGACAAAGGGCTAATCAAAACGGGTCTTTCGGGGGCACTGCTCAACGGAGTGACATCATGACTGGCCAGACGTGGAGCGGCATCTGCTTCTGGAAGAGTCTCAGTCAGCAGCATAATTTGTGCATCTGGATAGCCGGTACAGGATGATCCCAACTGCATGCTGATGTAGTCACGCTCACATATGCTAGCACAAGGCAGGGGAGGGGAGGAGATGGAGTTTGATGGGGTGATAATGGCATAATCTGAACAGGAAGAGGCCGTTTGCCTGGCCTGCGAGCCCAACTGCATGTTCATGTAGTCAGAAACTGAGAGCTCAGACGGGGTTTCGGTCTCACTTCCAGCAAACACAGTGGGATATAGTGAAGCCAAACTGGAAGAAAACGCCTTGTCGGTGAACTCGATGTTTACGTATTCTCCTGGACTTTTAGGTTCTGTGGGGAAAGGGCTCTCCCGTGTTCGTGGAAGAGTGTTGGATTTACTTGTGTCCAGCGAGAGCCGTGTTGGACGTGTCAGCCTACTGTTGCCCTCTGACCTCTTGGGTCTGACAGCAGACTGTTGTGAGTTCATTTGGCCACCCAGACTGTCACTGCTTGTGGAAGATGAAGAGGACTCTGCGTATGCGAGACGACTTGAGCCCAGTGAAAACCGAAAAGGACATTGATCCTGCTTCCGGTTGGCGTGTTTGAAAGAACGAGGCAGAGAGAAGTAAGCGTACATTGGTCTTGAAGCATCTTCAACAGGGCTAAAAAAGCAGTCTGGTGGTGTGCTAGTTGTGGAACAGCTAGCAGGCGACATGTTGATATAGTCTCCACACAAGGAACCCTTTCCTTCCATACTTTCAACAGAAAGCTTGGCATTAACTCCATTAGTCCAGAGCTTGCTGTAGTTGGTTGTACCATCTGGAGAGCAGCTTCCATTCGGAGACATCATCACATAGCCACTGGAGTCTACAGGTGAGTGCTGCCGGGGATTGATGATCTGTTTTGGTGCAGAGACACTTTTTGGACTCATTGGTATGTAATCAGCATTTTTCTCTTTCGAAGCTGAAGAGGCGACACCTGGCAACATTGGCATGTACCCGTCATCTTTGTGTCCGGGGTCACTGGTGTTTGTCTCCCGTGGCATGTCAATGCTTTCTTCTGGATATGAATGTGTTGGCATGAATGAATGTCTGTACGTTGATGAAGATGATGATGAAGACGCAGAATGACTTCTTGGGTATGTGGGCATCATCTCAGTATATTCATCCAAAGATGCTGTAGAAGACTGCGATGGCGTTTTCTGGTGGCATGGGGTGGGAGGAGATGCACCAGATGAGTGTGTTCGCTTCCTGAAACATTTCTCCATTTCAGGTTCCTCCAGTTTTGATGGCGTTCCTCTTGATTGGCTCCCGGCACTGGGAAGAGAACCAGGCTTGGCCATGCAAATGTAGTTGTTTATTTCCTCCTCTCTGGCAGGAGGCGTGTGACCCAGCGAGTCTGGGGTCACACTGCGGAAGGAGCTACGGAAATCACAAGGACTTGATCCATACTCATCTGATGAGATGAACCCACCATCACTGGGAGACCCTGATATGGAGGCACTCGAGCGTCGTGGAAACAGGCAGTCAGAGGTAGATCCGTGTCCACTCGTACTGCTGGAAGACAGGCTGACCGGGCTAATCGCAGAGGGTGAGCACCGTGAGGTGGGTGTGGGGATGGATCTGCTGTGATTCAGAGGTGGGTGAAGTCTGGATCCACCCCTGTGTCTTTGTGACTGAGGTCTGGTTGAGCTCGGGCTACTCGGAATGCCATCCACCGAAGCTGGCCTGGTCATGGTGCCCTCACCGTCGCTGGATGCTCTCACTCTAAACGAATGGCTGTGTTTCCCGGTCCTAACAGGAGAAATGGCCGTCACACTCTCCGCTCGAGAGCGCCTTCCCAAACCAACTTGACTGGGCGGAGGGTTGTTGTGATGATGTCTCCTGACAGGCACTGAAATGGGGTTAGAGCAGTTCGATGATGACTGACTTTTGCTGCGGGGCCTGAACTCCTCACTCATGGCTTTCATTGCTTCTAATATAGTCTCGTGCATGCTCTGAGCCACGACCGAGTCGTCCACTTGCATCCAAAACTCCCCCGGGCCGGTTACAGCTGATCTTCCCACTTCTATAAAGAAGAAATTTTCTGAGTGGCCGCATCTTCTAATGTTCATCAGCTGCAGCACCACAGCAGCGGCGTCAGAGTTCAGTTTGACAAAACTTATGTTTTTATTAGTGAGGCACAACCGGTACACACCAATCAAGTTCTTACTGTGACCCAGACCTTTTGGCTTTAATATAACTTGCCAAACCTCTTTGAAAGCAGGTCCTGGCGAGGCTTCGCAGTAATTCTCCTCGCTAGCCCCACGTCCCGCGGCGCATTCGTGGAGTTTACCCCGGTTATGAAGATCAACCAGGGCTTGATACCACGACTCTTGCTCCGTTTCACTGTCGGCAGCGATTGCGAAGTATTCATCCTTGGTGTACAGCGCAACGAGATGTTTGTTTTTAGAATCCGCTCTTTTATTGATGTTGAAGCAACTCTCCAGCGGAACGGAACGTTTGGGGGCCGCAGACTTGTGTCTCCATTTCTTCTCGTTTTCGTAATATTCCAATCTGGACGGCCCGGACTCGCTCGCGGACTTTAGGACGAAAAATCGCTTGTGCATGCTCTTGGGTTTCCTTAAATAACCAGCTTTTTTCACATCCGAAAAACATTGTTGCTCCGTGGTCGGACTTGCCATGGTTAAAAAAAGATTACTCGTAAAGCCGGAATTAAAAAAAGGCAGTATTTAGAACCAAACCCCCATGATTAAACAGTTTATCCTGACCGTAAACAGTACAGATCGTACCAATTGTTAAACTACTGTGCGCTCGGAGAATCTCGAATTCGCCTTGATCGTTAGCATAGCACAGTGGAGGCTTCCAGCAGCATGATCGAATGTCTCAAACTTTAAATAATCCGTCCAACACATTGAATGTGGCAGAAAGCACCAAAAAGTTGAAGATGTGGAAAAAATGCAAGTTGCAAAAAACGGTTCCTTCTCAGTCCGGAGAACCGAATGCATTATCAAAACCAGCGCGGTCAGCACCAAACGACCCCATTTACCCCGGAGATCAAAGCGCTGTCTGCAAAAATCCCAAAAGTGCAATTACACAAAGCACCGGCGAAAAATATACATCCAACAGTCACTCACATTAAACAAATACGAAGTCGTTGAAATCCGCCGCGTAAGTACCTCTCAAGTAAAAGCGTTTTCTGTTTAGCGTGGCCGTAACAGACCAAAACACGACAACGTTTATGTTTTGTATGGAGGAGTTAAGACTGGGGGATGTAGCATAGCTTGTGACAATACAACACAGGCGCCGCCCAACTAAACACCAGAACCGGTGATTGGTTGCAATGCATGTCGGTTATTTCTTTTGGAGGCGGGCTTGTATATGCAAATTAGAACGTAGTATCGAGGATTTTGGTTCAGTGATTCGAATCTTTTGAGTTCAACACGGATAAAAAGAGTACTTCGCTTACTTTGTCGACTTTAATTTCTGATTTGAGCGAGTCACTGAATTTTTTTCACCAGTTTATGAAAAAGTTCACTTTAACCAATATTGAAACCTGTCCAAATAAGAGCAGTCTGTTTAGGTTTAAAACTCGTGAAAAATTTTTTTGTATAAAATAATTAATCTAGAGCATGCGCATTGTTTCCTAGAGCAACCAAAACTGAGATCAAATGTTATTGGTCACGATCACACACTGCAACATACATGATTTTAAAGATCGAAATTTAAGCATCAATAAAAATGCAGTTGTTCAATACAATTTACTGTTATTACACAGAAATAAAATGAGCCGCTACCTGCAGATGTGGCAATTAATTATATGTACTTGTGATTACATTAAAAGGAGGTATACTGTGTGACAATGGTGAATAATTATGATGACATTAAGCGTGTCTAACGCAAACTTTGAAGTATATTGCTCTGTTTTACTTCAAATGGTTGAGGGTAAAGAATGGACCTAATCTTATCGTGTAAAAATAATTAGGATTCTTCACGGCAGGCTATGCAAAAGTTCCAACTTAAAAAAAAAATAGCAATAATAATAATACGGTAAAAAGGCAGACTTAAGAAAACTGATATCAAACTGACATTTGTTTCCATTGAAATGAAATGACCCCGCAAATGTAATTCAATATGTTTACTTCAATATGAAGAAAGAGATGTGTACAATAAAACAGGAACGTGATTTAAATTATAGTTAAAAACACGGAACCAATTCTAAAGCTGCATTAACACATTTAAAATAATTATGACAAAGCTAAAGAAAACACAAAATGGGTATCAGTTTCGCTCTCTCTGAGCAATGCTGCCGCCTCTCGGCTGAATCTCACAAGCTTGATTAAAAAAACAAGCAATTTATATACGAAAAATAAATATGTATTTTTACTTTTGCCATGCGTTTCATAAAAATTGTCGACAAAAATTGTATATTCTTTCCCTTTCAATTTAAGGCGACAAAAAGAAAAAGGTTTTGCCAGTGCTTGCTGGCAGTTGGGGGATCGCAATGTTTGTTTACAAAACGTAACATAATATTATATCTCTAAATGTATATAACGTCGTTTATACACCAAGTAAATGCACCTATTGTTCAGAGTTCAGTCGGTTCGTCAGGAGCGGTGAGGTCATTCTGCGGGAAACTTCCGGTACATCACTTCCGTATTTACCAGCTGACGAAATACTGCATGTTGAAATGAAAGTAAAATGTGACGTGTGTTATTTGTTTTGTAGCACCACAGCAGTGTAGTTGCTCGTTCCCGACAGAACGTCAAACCTTCAAAAAATATATTTTCACTTTAAGGTGAGCGAGATTTAAAAAAAAACATGACCATTTTGGTGTTTATCCAGTAACAGGGAAGCGCTCTTTTTTAGTTTACGAGTAGTGCATAGTTTATGAACTTGTTGTTTTTATGCTTGAAATATGTTATAGTTTAATTACTAACGGCGGAATTAAGGCAGTCTGTACATTAGAAAAAGTAATTAATCCTTTACGACATACAAAAAAGTTACTTAACGTAAAGTTATTACGGTATTGACAATATTATTGAAATGAATCATCGTTACTGTCTTTGTGGCTGTGTACAGGGATATAATTACACTGACACTTATTCCTACATGTGTTATTGAGTCTGTAAATGGTGTATCAATGGTTCTGTGGTGTGTTTCAGATGCGTAACAGAAACCGAGGTTCTAATCTGGGTCTTCTCTTACTGGCCTCTCAAGTTTTCCAGTTGGGTTTAGACAACATTCCACCAGTTACTCTAGCAACACTTGGTCTTAACGTCTATCTGTTCCTGTTTCCTCTAAAACCCATTCTACAAGTATGTTTCTCGTAGCAAAAACGGTCAGAGACTGTTGAACTCAAGCCTGATATAACGCTGCATTTATTCTGCGTCTTTAATACCTTTGCAGACGTGTCTGAGTGTTCAGCAGACATACTGGTACAGTGATTGGACTCGTCTGCTGCTCTCGCCGTTTCACCATGTCGATGACATGCACTTGTACTTCAACATGGTCTCACTTCTTTGGAAGGGCATCAAGCTGGAGAGGAAACTTGGAAGTGTGTGGTTCACATACCTGCTGTCTGTCTTCTCTCTCCTCACCGGATTGGTCTACTTGCTTCTGGAGGTGGGATTGACTCACATCACAAACGACTCTTCATACAGCGTGCAGTGTGCAGTGGGATTCTCAGGTTTGTGGAGTGTAAATTTACATGATGCATTAAATCCAAGATGCAGAGTAAAATTATTTTTATTGTAGGTGTTTTGTTCGGACTGAAAGTTGTAAATAATCATTATCATCCTGGTGAGGTCACCTATATCATGGGGCTTCCTGTTGCCAGGCACTTGGCCTGCTGGGTAGAGCTCATTCTCATCCACATCATGAATCCTGGGTAGGCAAGACTCGTTCCAGAGTGTCCAATCACATGGTTTAATTTTTTATTTCTTCAATGAACAGGACCTCATTTGTCGGACACCTCGCTGGCATCTTGGTTGGACTGCTTTACTCAACCGGACCCCTGAAGAGACTCATGAAGTCATGTGCTGGTAAATCTTGACCTGTAATATAACTGTATTTTACTGTATCTGGATTACTTTGTTCAAATCAGCTGTATTCATGAAATGAAGACTTTAAACAAGTTGTACAAAGCATGAACAAAATTTTCATTGTTTTTAATTCTATAACAAGCACATTGCACATATTTTCACAATAAGCACAATGAGTTAGTAATCCCTTTTTGTATCTCTAGATATTGTGACTTTTAATGGTCTTAACAGAGGCCCGGAGCCATACTATTATTCGTCAGGTATTGTAAACACAATAATTCATTTTTTGTTTTTGTACCAAAATGCATTTATCTTTATGCACAGGATACAGTGGATATCAAGCACCATTTCCTCCGAACTTTGATCGTGGTCAGCAGTATAACAGCGCCCCCTTCAGACACGCAAACAACTGGACCACACCACCCCAGCATCCCTACTCCGCTGGCTTGTCCGAGCAAGAGCAGTATGAGGCGGCCATCAGAGCCAGTCTGAACAACAGAGGTCAGAGGCCTCAAGGTCATGAATAGACTAGAGATCACATGATGGATACTTCAAAAAGTAATTACAGGATGAGTTCATACATAAAACTGGGCTTGAACCCAGACAGATTTCCCGAAAACGTTTGATTTGATTTCTCCTGTGGACAATAAAAGTTTAAATCATCTGAACGTGAAAACTCTTCCCAAGTCAAGGAAAATTATTTTCAACAAAATTTACTGTAACGTCTCAATTTAACAAATTCTGCTCTATTATAGATTTTCAGCATGGAACATAACTGCTTTATTTCAGGACTTTCAGCAGTTTATCACTCCTTCAAAATAGAGCTGCACAAAGTTGTCTACTGCTATAAAATATTAGTGGTGGGTTCCATTGTTCTAGGAAAATTGTATTTTGAACACATCTATCACAATAAGGATTCAAAAATGTTGTTCTACATAAAATGGGCAGTAGAACTAGGATTACAACTGAAGAAATGAAGATTCGATATAATAACTGTAGCTGTTCCACCAAATATATTCGTTTAGAGGGCTGTTTCCAACGTATGCAGCAGATTAAATGGGTCAGTATTTAATTAAAAAAAATTGTGCGGCTGTTACAGGAGCGTTTGCCTCACTATCTTAACCAGCCTGTCTGTATGTTTGCAGGGGGATCAGAGCAGAACAGATCATCGCAAGTCTCGCAGGGTCACTTTAACTCATTTGAAGAAGAAGTTCGCTGGCGACGACTTCAGAGATTCAACAGCTGAACACTTGACTGACCAATCCCAAATGTTTACAGCACAGAACGACCAATCAGCTTTAGCCAAAGTTATTCTTCTGCTCCTGATTGGTTAATTCAGGAAATAATTCAGCCATTTTGCAAGTTGCTTTCAAATGACATGACAAGAGGATGTGCTGCTCCGTTCTCTGCTTGAAATGGTCTTAGTTGAATTATTTTGAAACTTGAAAATCGTCACTCGTTGATGAGTGAATAAGTGATACTGTTACCGCTAAGTGCCAGTAACGCCAATGCCCTGATGTGTATTTTAGTGCAATTTTTCTACTTGTGTGTTTTATTCAATACAAATGTGATATTAAAAAAATTGACACCAGAAAACTAGATCTCAATTATTATTATTTTTTTTTTTTTACATTTAATTAAGCAGACATTCTTTTCATGAAGATCACAATTTATTAGACATTTAATACAAAGAAAGAACGTAACCGGATAGTAAAAACTGTTAAATGCAGTGACACTACAAAGTCAAACTTGTTAACATTTAGAATTTAGGGGAGGATTTTGTGTTTTTGAGTTGTTTTGTACAGATATACATACCTCCACACTCAATGTACAGTACAGTTACTAATAACACATTGAATGGAATTTCTGACAAGCCATCAGTAAAGCAGACAAAACAAACACTTCTTTTCAAAGTGAACAGGTTTTCCATTTACTACAATTTGTTCTCATTCCAAATAGCACCAAAATATTCTAAGTAACTAAATAAATACTTCAGACATTTAGTAAAAATATAAAGCAAAACTGTCCTGTCAACAGTGCAATCATATATACATTAAAAAAAAAAAAGTTTGTTTAAAAGCCAATGACCTATTCCGACTTTGCCTCAAGATATGGCCTGTAAAATACAGAGGCTGTTAAATGTCTTGAGTTAGTTTTGCCAGAATGAAAGAGAATGAAGAGATGAAAGAAACATGATGTTTATAACACAAACTAGAACAGAGAGATTTCAAGTTTCCACAAGGTTTAAATGTATAATTCAATGGCAATGTCTTTCACAAAACAAGAGGATACGCTGCAGTGAAAAGAAAAGAACATACACTTTGTTATTTGTTGTTTCGATATGCAGTACAATCTATCAAGTTGGTGTTTTTACCATCTTGAAATCTTCCTTGCTTTCACACATTGACCACACAATGCTATTGTCTTCACTACAGAACATACGGAAAACCAATGCATGGAATCCAAACATTTGTTGGTGGTTTGTGTCATGTGATGAAATTTGTTTGCCAAAATGGCCATTTTTTTAGCTCAGATTTTTGTCAAAAGTTTCTAAAAAAACTATTTTAGATAAAAGATAAAATTTTGACATGCATTCAGAGCTATACAGTTATGTGTAAAGTACACACGCACGCACACACACACACACACACACACACACACACACACACACACACACAAACTCGCACGCACACACTCACTCATCAGTCATTGAAGCCAATCTCATTGCAGCAACTCAGTGCATTTAGGTATATAAGAAAGTGGTTTGTTAAAAGTTCAAACTGAGCATTAGGAGAAAAGGGATATATGTGTAATTGTTGCTCTAGGCATTTCAATAACTGCTGATCTGGTATTTTCACACAAAAACCTGTCAGACTATGAGAAATCATGATCAGATCACAGTATCCACTTGTCATATAAATTTAATTTCTATATAGAATCCAATTCGTATATATAAAAAAAAAGCATATACAGTATGTATGTGACAAATAAAATTTGAATTAGAATTTGAATTTAAAAAAGCATGGATCCATTGCTTTCAACAATTCAGGCTGCTGGTGCAACAGTGAGGTCGGGGAAATTTTGTTCTATGATAAACAGTCCAACAGCTTTATATTCCACAAAAATGCAACATGGCTCAAACCAGCTACTAGCAAGAGGATCCTTACAAAGTGACCGGTGAGTGGTTATAGATTTCACATTTAAGTAGAAGCTATATTTATATAGTGTGTGTGTGTGTGTGTACTCTTTTTCCACACACAAACTCAAAAAAACAACAATTTTTTCAAGGATATCGATGAAGGTGTGTGGTTGCTAAAATCGTACAGTACGTAACATTTCAAATCAGCAGGATTACTGCGCCGCTTAGAGTCAAACTTTTAAAGTGCATGTAAACACCACCATACGTTTGTTTCCCTGTAAGAAAGCTGAAACTGGTTAACAGTGACATCATACTGTAGCTAGTGGCCTATATTGATTACGGAATACTGCCGATCTTTTCTCTTTGCTCAAGCCTGAATAGATATCCGGGTACAAAACATCTTTTGACTGACCTCTGCGGGAGTAAATCCAGAGAAATAGCAAGTTCACATCCTGTGTGTTCAGCATAACTGCTCACAGGTTACGTCCAGTTGATCACCAGCGGAAACGTCTCCATTCCTTCCACTCCAGTAATGCATAGATGCTATTCTCAGTGCAGGATTCTGTTTGTGGCTATTTTCTCATGCAGACGTTGCACTGACTGACGCTGTTGCGCCGCTCTTGTTCACTAGTGAGAACGTTACTGTGAGGACTGGGGTTAAAGTGCTGCCCACCCACTCTGGTCAGCCAGAAGCTGTAGAGGGTGGAAAAGTAATGGCAGGTACCACGCGGACCCTGACACTCCACAAACGCCTGACTGCGAAAGTCTTGCAAGCAGCTCCCAGTGGAGGTCAGCGACTGACCACCGCCTTCATCCCCGGATCCCGTGTGCTGAAACACACCACAGTTTCTCAAAGACGAGGCAAGACGAAACACACACACACACACACACACACACACACACACACACACTTTTCAAACTCACCATAAGGAATGAATATCCAGTCCAGAGACTTCTCCACTGGGGTGGACACTGAGGTGCAGATATGTTTTGGCTGTGGACTGCAATGGCCGGAGACGGAGCCTCGCACACCACACACCTGCTAATGTGTGGATGGATTGCTCGTCCTTCCAGAGGCATCATGGGAATGGAGGCGGTGGTGGACAGCCAGTAGGATTTGTCATTACGGTTGGCGTATTCACAGGTCTTCATGTTGCAGCAGGAGAACGGCATAGTGCTAAACACACGCAGACAGGAACCGGCCTGGCCTGGTGAAAACATGGCGAGAAGAACGTTTTTTTTGTTGTGGTTGGGCATCAAGTGAGCTCCCTAAAAAGACAGCATTTTCGAGTGTTTCCCCTGCCCCAAGAAAGCTTTAGTTGAGTATTAAAACAGTGCCATGCACTTTTTAATAACCTGAATTAAATGTGAAAGACTTCAACATTTTAACAAATTAGAATCTTTGAAATTGAAAATCAAATAATTTGAATTTTTAGTCTACAAAATGACAATTGAAGTCAAACGCTACTTTTTCTTCTGATGTAATTCGCAATAACAGTGAGATTTTGTAAGCATTGTCTGACAAATTATACATCCCTAAAAAAGTAAATGAAGAAAAGGAAAACATGTTAAAAGAATATAAATTCCAAAATGGCAGATAATCAGAATTGGAAATTAATAATAATAACAACAACAACAACAACAACAACAACAACAATAATAACTCAAAAAAAATGTAGACCACCACGAGTTAACCATTTGTTATACTAAATGTATTGCAATTTTAGCAATGTTCTCTTTGGTCTCTGTAAAGTCATATAATCTAGCATCATTTGGCTGATATTTGAGAAGAAGCCACGTACCCAAGTCTTGTGTGTGTGCTTTCTCTTGGCCCTCCAGATACAACAGGCTGTATCCATCCCATAATTTGGTCAATCCTTGTGGACATTTTGGCACAGTTTCCGACTGACTGTGCTTTACCAGAAGAAATCCATAATCAACCTTGTCCACAAAGATGCTTGAAGGACCCCGATCACCTGGAGCTCCTTGGGGTCCTGGGATGAAAACGAAAATGAAATGCACTATTTGCATTGGACAGTATTTTGGAATGGAATTTAGATATGCCGTATTTTCTGGACTATAAGGTGCACCACAAATAAACGTCTCTTTCCATTTTTTTTCCACATAAGACATACATTTTTTTTTAATTATAAGGCTCACACTAAATTTGCGCACCTTATAGTCTGAAAAATGCATTAAGTGTGGTCCATTTAAACAGCTCGGTTAATAACACAGAACTAATATAATCAATGAAAACGTAAAGTGCATGATGTATGATGAAGGAAAGAGAGAGTGATACAGCACATTTATGATTGTAAAATTAAGTTCAAAGGCTGATGGTCTAACCCATATTGCCTGTTGGTCCCCTCAAACCATCATCTCCGGGATTTCCAAGAAGTCCAATCCGTCCAGGCAATCCAGGTGGACCTCGGAATCCTGCAGTTCCTTTTAGCCCCTTCAAACCTGACCAGAGTTTAAGCACAAAATAATTCTGTTCAGATGATAGATCTTTGTTTGTCTCGATCAGTGCTTCAAGCAATAGTGTGGGTGAAGAAAAAAACGCTTTTGCTTTGAATGACCTGAACTTGTTCCAGATACTACAAAACTTTTGCTTGGAAAAATTTTTAGGGTCTGTTTTGTGTAATTGTGAGTTCCGGAGCGCAAAGGTTTTGAATATGATTGTGGTTTTGTGATGGTCCTGTATTGAAGTTTAACACCCTAAAAAAGTTTGGTGTGATAATTGCTCATGAGAAGCGTTTGTGGAGAGTTCTTGAAGAGTTCTTTAGATTGGCTGTAGTAGTTGAGCGACAAAACATACGTATTTATATTTAAACATTTTTTATATTTGTTCTTATTAAATTTTGATAAGAATAATAACTTAACATTTTACAATCACACGGGAGAGTGAGGCGTGGAGACATTGTTTTTGGGGACATGTGACAGAAAAATCATGGAGAAGCCCGGTGTCTAGATCCACGAAATAGTTTGTTTCAGAAACTATTAATAAAAATAAGTTTTAAAACACAATATATTGTACCTTTCTGACCCTCTTTGCCATTTGGCCCAGCTTCACCTTTATTACCAACCAGACCAGCAGGGCCACGAGAGCCAGTAGGTCCCTGAGGTGCGCTGCATGATTTAGCCGGGGTGATGGTCCCAGGGTCTCCATTTTGACCTAATTATAAGAAAGGAATGTTACCGAAAAAGACCAATCATTAAAATCTATAATGATTTAAAAGTCTTACAGACCTGGGTCTCCACGTTCCCCTTTTACACCACCCGGCCCGGGTGTCCCACAATCACCTAGTAACCCAAATGGCCCTGGTAGACCCATAGGTCCAATGAGTCCTTGATCTCCTAAAAAAACAAACAAACAAAAAAAAGTTAGCGCCTGTCTAGATGTTCTAATCTCAATAAAGACACATGTTTTCACCACGACTTGACTTGTAAAAGTCTTCTACCCTTTGGGCCTTGTGGTCCCTGATGTCCCGGAAGACCATCTGATCCAGGTTTGCCTCTTTCTCCTTTGAATCCTGGACGTCCAGGACCACCAGGATCACCTTCATCCCCTCGAACTGAGAAAACGTTTCCTGGTTCTCCCATCTCTCCAATAGAACCTGGTACAGAAAATAAAGAAACAAATGCATATAGTTCATGTGTAAATCATTTTTACTTTATCTGTAGATAAGAGCACACACCCGGTGGTCCGTCTTGTCCAGGGAAACCTTGTTCCCCGATAGGTCCAGTTTGAGCATTCTTGCAATCTTCCCCACGCAAACCTGGAGGACCGACTGGGCCAGGATCTCCTGTAAAATTTGTGACGATGGTTAGAAAACAAATACATTTTCTATTTAAGTGAAAAAGAATTCACCTGAGATTCCCTGCTGTCCTTTTGGACCTTGGACACCATTTTGTGATGAGCATTGCAACCCTTGGTCTCCTAAAACACCCTTTTCTCCAGTCAACCCTGGTGCTCCTGGATCACCTTCTAATCCGAGCCCTTCATGAAACAAAAATAACAAAAGGTAATAACAATAAACTATATTATGACAGATATATCCCTCACCTCGTGACCCCATTTCACCCATGACACCCTTGAGGCCGTCCAGTCCATGAAGTCCAGGGGGTCCAGGAGGTCCTAACATGGAATCACAAACAATGTAGTTTTAATGTGAACATTAGAAGAAGAATGTTATGAGCAAGTAAACAAACCTCTGAGGCCATTGCATCCAATGTTTCCCTTAGGACCTTGTGGGCCAGGGTGTCCTGGTGGGCCCTCTTGACCATATTTACCACAGGGACCTGGGGGCCCAACCACTCCTGTGAAGAAAAAAATATAACAAACACACACATTATTTTAGACTATATATACGTACATATATATCTACAGTATATATATTACTAAAACCTTACTAAACCTTAACATACTAAAAAAGTATGATTTTCTTAAAACCATTACATTTTTGAAAATCTGTTAATACGTAAGACAATGAACACAAATGATGTAATAAAAAAAACCACATGGATTCAATATGATACAACATTTAGTAAAGATCATAATGTTAGGATACCAGGAGGTCCAGGGGAGCCAGAGAATCCTGGTGGTCCGGGTGGGCCATCAAGTCCATTTGGCCCCTGCAGTCCAGAGTCCCCTTTGTCTCCATGGACACCAGGGATAGCTGTGAAGGAAGGTAGACGAATGAATGAATAAATAAATGAATGAATGAATGAATGAATGAACGAATGAGGAGTCAGCAAGAACAAGATGAACCAAACAGAAGTGGAATCAAGCAAATCAACATGTAAAACACTGATGTCAGTCAGTCAGTCATCTTCTACCGCTTCATCCTTTACAGGGTCGCGGGGAGCTGGCGCCTATCTCAGCGTCTTAGGGCCAGAGGCAGGATACACACTCTGGATTGGTGGCCAACCATTCGCAGAGCGGGACACACAGACAGACACATTCACACACTCACTCATACCTATGTGGTCAATTTTCCAATTCCAATTAGCCTGAAGCGCATGTTTTTGGACTGTGGGAGGAAACCGGAGAACCCGGAGGAAACCCACACAAGCACGGGGAGAACATCAAACCTGAGACCCCCTTATCTCCAGTTGGTCCTCTCACACCCGTTTCTCCTGGTACACCAACAGATTCGCCTTTGTCCCCTATAACATGAAATTCACAACGAAGACATACATTAAATATTCAACAAAAATATACACATTTTTAAAAATATTATCAGAAAATAACTACATGTTGACTACAATAAATTACCTTTAGGACCATCATATCCTACAAAGCCAGGAACTCCTGCTAATCCAGTAATTCCAGGATCACCCTACAATATAATTTCATCATCAGGAGTATTATCCCTGTTTATCTTCATATGTTCAGCAAGCCAACTGCAATTTTCAAATCTACTTACAGGATCTCCCCAATCTCCAGGGAATCCCACAATTCCTTTTGGACCGGGTTGCCCAAACTTCCCAGGCTGTCCCGGCTGCCCAGGAGGACCTGGTAGGCCACGACAGCCACTGCTATACCCAGGAGGTCCATCGAGACCTGGATAACCTGGTAGTCCAGGAGGACCCCGATCCCCTTTATTACCTGAGAGTTAAACAAATATATATCAAAAAAAGCAACGTTATACAACTCAATTGAACAACTACTTAAATAAAATTATTTTGGAAACTGGAAAAAAAAAATATTGTTCTACCTCTTGCTCCAGGAAAACCAATCTCTCCAATAATTCCAGAGGGCCCAATCTGACCTTTTACAGGTACAGAAACAGTTTCACCTTGAGAACCCGGAAGACCAACACATCCTGCAAAATAATAATAATAATAACAACAACAAAAAATAATAATAATAATAATAATATTAAGAAGTTTCAACAACAACAACAACAACAACAACAACAACAACAACAACAACAACAACAACAACAACAACAGCAACAGCAACAACAACAATGCTGATAATAATCTAAAAACATGTAGCTGCATCCCATCACAATGTTCAGACAAAACATGTTTTTTTTTTTTTTTTTACCTTTCAGGCCCTTGGATCCATTTCCTCCTGGCAATCCTGGGTTCCCATTGAGACCCTTTAGGCCTTTGGGTCCATGGGGACCGTTTGGGCCACTTTGCCCAGGGTTTCCTGGAACCCCAGTTTTCCCAGGTCTTCCAACAAAACCTATTTTTAAAATTATTATTATTATTATTATTGTTGTTGTTTTGTGACAAAATGGAGTAACAGAACATCTCTCATCATCAATCGTGTAGACCATAAAAAGCACCTTTTAGTCCAGTGTACCCAGGATCTCCGTTCTCTCCTTTGAGTCCTACAAGGCCTTGAAGACCTTGGCAACCTTGAATTCCAGGTAAACCAGGTTTTCCAGTTTGCCCTTTGACTCCTATACCTGCAATTCCCACCTCTCCAAGTGACCCCTTCGCTCCAGGAAGACCTAATGAACATGCAGACATTGCAGACAAAATTTACTACAAAATATAGAACTGAAAAAAGTAAAGTAAACAATAAAAAGAATATATTTAAATAACAACTAACCAAATCATTTATAATTCATAACAATTTCAATACTGTATATGTTGCTTCTTTTATAATGGAAAAAAAAATTGATACAACTTCAATTCATTTGTAAGTTTGAATGGGTTTCAAAAACGTGGCCCTTTTCCATGACCATTGCTAACCATTCCAGGACCATGGCCATTGCTATCATGTCACTATGGAACACATCTCTGAGAAATGTTTCCAGTATCTTGTTGACCCGAAGTGTGTCTAACACGGTACTAGGAAGATGATTTAGACTTCATTAAATTTAGAACATCAAAATCCGAGTTCATAGTCAGCAGTACATTTAGGCTTAGTGTCTTCTCAAGCACAGGGTACATCTTACCAATCTGGCCAGAGAACCCTGGTGGTCCGGTCAGGCCGGGTGGGCCGGGTTTCCCTTGCTCACATAGCTTCGGTCTTTGACCAGGGAAACCAGGTTGTCCCGGTTTTCCATCAGTTCCTCTTATTCCTTTTCTACCAGGAGTTCCAGGAGGACCATGTAAACCTGTTGAAAGGTTTAGACTTTACCATCAGAAATACAAAGCAGTAAACTTTATCAGAAATACTTTTCAGAAGTACTTTTAAATACGTTTTAACTTTTAACATAAACTTTTTAACAACGTTGCTGGTGTTGTAGCCACCTTGTAGTCCAGCTGGTCCAGGAGGCCCTGGAACACCTTTAGGTCCCTGGAAGCCCTGTACTCCAGTCAACCCTATCGGCCCCGGAGCACCAAATGTGCCATCTCCAAAAGAGCCTTTTAGACCCTGGGGTCCCCTGTAACCCGGGGTGCCAGGAGAGCCATTCACACTTATTCCATCAGCTCCAGTGTCACCCGGGTCACCAAGAGATCCGTCAAGGCCTGCGGTTAAAATCAAAGATATAATAGAACCAAAACTTAATTTGTTTGTTTTAAATATGTGTAATACTGGGTCAATTAATTACAAGGGAAAACAAATGAAAAACAAGTATAAAATGTTCAAAATATATTATTGTATAAGCTATATTCTTTACAACAACAACAACAACAACAAAAAGAAAACTGTGCCTTTACAACAAACATTATTCTCTACCTCTCAATCCGCCAAATCCAAAAGCACCAGGGTCGCCTTTCTCTCCCTTGAGCCCACTTGGTCCAATATGTCCTTTGCAGCCCTGGTTTCCAATTATGCCTTTTTCACCTGTGGTAAAGATAAATGAAAACAAAATACATTATTGGCTGCATATACGTATTACACCAGCTTAAGTATTTTGTTTTTTGTATTTTGGATGATTTAAAAGTACCGCATTTACGTATAATAGATTAACTGTAAAACGAGTAACTGCAAGAATTTTACAAGAAATCTATTCTAGTAATCAGAACTCCACCTCTCAGAAACCTCTTGCCCATCAGTCAGCGCAGCTACAGCCATTTTCAGCAGAATTCTTTATCAGATGCTACACAATGATCATCGTTGCAAAGTACTGTTTTGCCCTGTGTAGCAGACCGAGCATATTGGTAGTGATTGCTCCTTGATTTAAACTGTGTTCTAAGTTTTTGACTTTTTACCTACCTATGGAATACGTTTCTAGACGTTAGCCCTGAACTACCCATTTTTGAGCATATACTGTATTCGCGTCAATACAGTATTTCATTTTTTAATTTTTGGTCAAGTTAAAAGGGAAAATAGAGTATGGGGGGGGGGGTCAACTGTGCTTTCTGACAACCAATATTTCACAGAGATTTACCCGTTTTTCCCGGAAGTCCTTTTAATCCAGGAGGTCCAGGTACTTTATACCCACAGGGCAGTGTATCTCCTATCACCAAATCCAAGAAAACATGTAGAGAAGAAAGAAATTGTCACTTATTTCATGACAGGACTGATCATACAAGTTCTTCACTGCTGAACACAGTGTTGATTATAGAAACGCTATATAGTGCACCTTGGACCCCTTTGGGCCCTGGGGGTCCCGTCTGGCCACGAGGTCCCATGTCTCCTTGTTCCCCTCTTCGACCAGCTGACCCCATCATACAAGAACCAGACGGACCGGTCGGACCTCTGGAACCTTTTGCACCTGCGGTCCCTGGTTGACCCCTGTCACCTTGTCTGCCAATGAGACTATCTCCCTAAAATATTTCACAAACATGACTAATGTGAAAGCACTTTTTTTTCACACATTATTGCATACATTGTAAAAAATTGTATGTGACATACCGGAGGTCCTGGATCTCCTGGAACACCAATTTTCCCATCAACCCCATTATTTCCACGGTATCCTCGTACTCCTGTTTGTCCATTTGGTCCTCTCTCTCCCTTATGCCCTTTAAGACAACAAAAAAGGCAATAAAAGAGGTGTAAAGAGTGCCTGAAAATCATACTTAAAAGTAAGAATACCTTACTGTAAAAATTACTCTATTATAAGTTACAAGTACCAAGAAATGTGTAGAACAAGAAACTCTTCTCAATGTTTGAAGTTTTATTTCTTAACATAGAAATGAAATGTAAAATCTCAATGTTTTAAAATGGCAGAACAGATAAGATAAAAAAAAAAGAATAAAAAGTTTCAGTCAAACTCAAATGTGCAAAATATTCAAATTTTACGTGATTTAGCTCATAAATAGCATCTAGTACCATCAGCATCCTGCAGATAATAATATCGCCTCTTCCGCCCAAGAAATTAATCACGGAAGAAAAAGCAGACTTGTCGCACACAATTACAATTGTAATAATAATAATGTAACGAGTAACTGTTAAGTGTTCATTCAAATGTAGTAGAGTAAGATTCAGTTTCAATAGAGACTTAGTCCAGTAAGAGTACGTACAGATACTTAATCAGAAATTTAGTCGTGTAGAGAGTAAAAGTTGCTTATATGTTTAAAACTTTTGATGACTACTTTTTGATGACAAAGTAGCCCTTTACACTACTAAAAAGTGTGAAAAGCTTATTACAAAGAATCTTATTTTTACATGCAAAAATAATGAAAACAATATAAAATCTCTATTTATCATCAGGTATCACTCACCTTTAATGCTTATCAACATAGTGCCTCCTTTATCTCCTTTACTCCCAGACAAACCAGTTAAACCTCTGGGACCCTGAGAAACAAACACAAGACGCAACATTATAAACAACAATATATTTATAGGAACAATTCTCTGCTGTGTTACATACAGGAACACCCCCCACACCCCTTTGTCCGATTGAACCAATATCACCAAAGGGTCCCTGTGAGCCTTTTTGTCCAGGTTGTCCTGGATTGCCTGGAAACCCTTTAGGGCCAGGATCCCCAGGTAGATCATCAGGAGTGCCACATGCACAAAATCCATCAGGGCCTAAAGAAGAAAAAAAAAATTTTTTGTGTTGTGCTTCCACCCAGTGGATAAACCAAATATTACAGCCCATCAGTACCAAGGACAGCACCATTGCTTCACTGCAAAAAACATACTACAGTACGATAAAATAAAATGATTTGTTATAATTGCATAATAAATGATAATAATAATTGCCAGCTCCCCGCGACCCTGAAAATGACTAAGCGGCACAGAATGGATGGATGTATAATAATAATAATAATAATAATAATAATAATAATAATAATAATAATAATAAAAATAATAATAATAATTGACAAAATCACAATACATTTCTCTTACTACCAATAAAGTGATTAAGTACATCACATTCCCTTTAACATAACACCTTAAATGAGGCCACAGTCATACTCAGTGGTATCTTGAATTTTGACATGTCATGTGTTGCCAGCAGAATTTAAGATGAGAAGGATAACTTGGGAATATTATAACAAAAGGATTTTAATAATTATGTGTTAAATTGTTAATAAAAACAATTGTGTTGGTCCTTTTTGTGACAAATTATTTAGCACATTTCAAATGTTGTTGGTTTGAGACTTAAAATCTCTTTGGCCAACAGACTGAATATAAATTGATTTCAAAATAACAGCCTTTAAATTTACTTTATGTTTTTCGCCGACTGTTCCCTTATGCTAAAATTCTAAAAGCAAAACTAAAGTTCTCTAATAAAGCAAAAAACCAAAGCATTTTTCAGAGCTGTAAACCCACCCTTCCTCCCCTTAACTCCAGGTAATCCACGAAGTCCTCTCGATCCATCTTCTCCAGGCTGTCCACGTTCACCAGGGATGCAGCGGAAACCTGTGACAGAGAAATTGTAGGTGAGCAATGATAACACTCCATTACCATGAGTTTATTCATTATCATCTAACCACTCGCGATCATATCAGTGTTCATCAAAATTAGCAAGGTCATATCTGTCATTAATTTCTGCCTAAACTACAGGGTTTTGCAAACAATGTCTAAATGTGAAATTGCAGAGACTTTGTCTTTATTTTATTGTATTGTATTTTATTTTATTTTTTACATTGCCTGGATGATTACCTCAATCATTCAGGTTCAAAATAAGCCCTGGACTTATCCCTTATTTTACACAGTTGAGAGCAAATGTCAAAGATGAAAAGTTGAGCTCACCACAAGCTGTTGACTCGAAACACAGGGCGAGACATAAATGGATGAGACGCCATGACAGGTTGGACAAAGATAACAGGCATGCGAGCAAACAGAAAGCATGAGGCTATAAACAGTGATGCCACTTCTACGCACACACACACACACACACACACACACACACACACACACACACACACACACACACACACATAGACAGTCATAAATGGCAACAAATAAAGACACAAGTTAGTGAGACATGTTTTTTGCTTCCTGTACCTGGAGGACGCACATAAAAGGCCCCTCAACCCCTGGAGAAGGCAGCCTTGGCTCTCGCTAACCATCGCTTAATATTTCTCTGTGATTTGCTATTGGAAGTATATGTATTTGGAGGTGATGCCACTGGGCAGCAGTTTTTTTTGATTGTTGTTTTTGTCCAGGGAGTTATGGAAGTTTCTTTGTATCTTTTGATCTCCGGGTCGGAGTTTTAGGGTATTTAGCTGGGGGTTAATCACTGTTTAGTTGTTTTATTTATTTGTTCTTTTGGTCTCTCACCTCCTGCTTGGCACAAACTTAGCATTAAAAGACCACATCATTTACGGCGGATTTCGTTTTCTTTAAGTTACTCCTCAAAACCCTAGAGAGCCAGGGGCGTAACACTCCAGAAAATATATATCTTGTCAATATAATACAGTTTAGAAGTATACATACATGCTTTAAGTAACAGTTTCAAATTAGATAACTATTATGTATGCAAGGCAAGGCTGCTAAAGCAGTGTATTATGGGATTTGTAGGTTGTATTATCAGCACTTCATATCTACGGCACATTAATACCTGTAAAAACAGCCGCATATAAAACGAATCTCGTTATGAAGATATAATTTTACGCTGGGCCAAATGTGGCATTTTCTTCATGTCTTATTACCCGTCAAACACAAGATTTTCCACCATGAAAAGATGGACTTTGTCGTATTGGAAATTTATTTAGGAAATGTTTATACACTGCTTAAGCAGCCACATTCAACTAGTCTTGCTGAAGCGTTCGGACACAACATAGCAAGGACATTTCTACAAATGCATAGAAGATAATCACTCACCGGGAGAGCCTGGGAGACCCTGCTGCCCCTTAGGACCAGGAAGACCCCGTTTTCCAGGTTCACCTAGAGTGCATAGTTAAAAAGGCCATGGTGTTTGAAGCACTTTATGAATATCCTGACCAAAAAAAAGATTTGACATTACATTTTTCCCATCTTAGCACAGTGTTGAACATTTACCATAGTGTTTAAATGAACTGGGTGTATCTCCTGGATCCCCTTGTTCTCCTTTGTATCCACTAGGACCCAACGTACCAGATTCACCCGTTGCACCTACAGTTACAGCACAAGAAGAGAAATTTTGTCTGCATGTACACATATCTCTGGTGAAATAACCCATTCACACACCAGTTATAGACAGCCCTGGACTGCCGACAGGACCAGGTAAACCCATCATTCCTCTGTCTCCAGGAGGCCCAGCTGCACCAGGGAGTCCCGGATCTCCATGTCGGCCTACAGCACAAAATAAACCCTATTAAAAATAGTGAACACAAAGAACTTTCAAGATCTACAAACCTCGGTAGGTTAGTTTTGAACTAGTCCAAATTGATGATCAATACATACATTCGTTTACTGTATCATATTCTGGATCTGTTTTTTAAATGTTCCTCTGTGCCACTCACATTGCGCTCTTTGTTACCGCAATACTTCTAGCGCAAAATTGTGCTCTTTTACAAACCAGTAACTTAATCTAAACGTTGTATAAAAAATAACATGATGTTAAATAACAGTGATTCAGAGACAACGTTTGAATGAAAGAGATTCTGGTGGGCGTGTACCAAATTGCATTGAAAATTTCTCGGAGTGCATCTTCGGGAGAACCCAGCCCCTAGTTACGATATTCTTTTCGGGACAAAATTTTATCATTTATAAAAACATTCTATTTTAATTTACAGAGGCTTGGGTCATATTATGCAAAATGCGTCCCACTTTACAATTTTTTTTATTTTATTTTACGAATTTTCACTTTATGTGTTGGTTTTCTTAAGGGCTTGTATTACTGTAGTCATTGCTTTTAAAGTATTTGAAAAGTCCATTTAAACTGAGCAAAAAAAGAAAAAAACCCATCTAAGAGTTTAAAGATTCATATAGAAAACCAGTGAGAGGTAAACCTGTCATATAGTTGTAGTAGTATTCTGGGGATCCTTTGGGTCCAGGGTCACCAGAGAAGCCCTATCATACAGTTCCAACAGCTATTTTAAAACAGTGGCTCTCACAAAATATAGGAAAACACACAAAAAAACACAATGCTTTACCTTCGGTCCTGGGTTACCATAAAGACCTGGAAGACCATTTTCCCCGAGCTCTCCCTATATAACAAAATCCCAATGGGCACATTCTCTATTATTACGCTAAAACAAACAGAAGCATTTTTACAATTAGAAAACGATTTTGTAAAAAGATCAGAATAAAGTTCCTTTTTTTGCACAAAGTTTGAGATGCAGTACAGACATTATTGAAATGTCATCTGTTGAGTTAACGTGTCTATTTATTTTTTTTTAAAAACGTACTGCTAGAATCAGACAGATTTGACATTGCATACCTTCTGTCCTTTAATGCCCATCGGTCCTGGAAAACCTGGTGGTCCCTAGCATCATTAGACAACTTTTACTACATGACACTAACAATTACAACAAATGATGAATGAAAATAACTGCTAAATAAAATGGTTGCACAATTACTGAATGTCAACAGTAAGAAAACAACTCAAAACAGCCACTGATGTCATTCTTACTCTTTCTCCAGGCCTTCCAATCAGGCCTTTCTCTCCCTTTTCACCTTGAGCTCCATTCAAACCCTAAAATAAGTAAAAGAAATATTTTTTATAAATATTAATAGAATTTTACTTTCTCAAGTTGCTGAGCAATTTGTCAGTACGATAACAAAACTACAACTCACTCTAAGTCCAGTTACTCCACAAGGTCCCCTTTGTCCTTTATCCCCCTACAAATACATTAAACATGTCCTGAAAGGCATCTGCTTAGGAGATGTAAAAATGGTGACATATATATGTCTTAAAAGTGTTTATATGATTATAAAAAAAACATATCATGGGGTAAAAAGCCAATTAAAGTCTCCTCACTGGCCCCCGTAGTAAAGAACACAAGCACAGCAACACTATTTTTGTCGTGTTTGTAGTCGAAACTCTTGGAGAAAAGTCTCCCTCATTTCCACTAGGGACAAAACAATAATAATTTGGCAAGAACCGAGACAATTTGCGAACATTGCATTGCACCTTGTCTCCTTTTATATAGTCTTCAGGGTTGGGCTCCACATATTCAAATGGACCTGGTTCCCCCTGAATACCCTGAGGTCCCTGGAAGACAAGGACATCACAGGGTTAAACCAACATGTTGGTGCCCACATACAGAACTTAAATTAAGAGCAAATATACATGTAATGCACCTCATCTCCTTTTGGCCCAGGTAAAGACTTTCCTGGGTCTCCCTAAAAGAGAAAACACAAAAGAATCAGAAGACAAAACAGATTTCATGCTGTAGACAAACTAGGTACGTTCCAATTTGATTTTGAGATCTGGATCAGTGAAGTGAAGTAAGTGAAGCCTTTGGATCATTTGGTAAAACGTGAACAACGCCACATAAAATGTCTACAATATGTGAATAATATTTGATCACAGTGAGTGACGGATATTTCTCTTTTTCTAAACCAGAGCTTTGCTTTATGAATGCTTAATAAAAATTATTACAATAATAATTATAAGGTGTTATGAAGAAATGTGCAACTGTGAAGTCTAGACCTGCCGTAAGTGTGGATCGGAGAAACACTGAGTTAAAATATGTTTTGATATATTTGATATTAGAATACAATATGACATTAGGATACAAAACTTGTATCCTAATATCTTTAAAAAGATCAATGTGTATGCACACACTTGAAATGGAGATTATGATCAATCAACAGAAAGTAATTTAGGTTGTCGATTGAAATTGCAACTGTGCAAAGTGTGTAATTTAGTGATTTATATATAAAGACACATCTTTGTGCGTGTGTGTGTGTGTGTGTCAGGGAGAGAGTACAGTACACACACACACACACACACACACACACACACACACAGAGTATTTGTTGAACTCACCGGTGGTCCTCTTGGACCTGATACACCTTTTGGGCCCTAAAGGGAAAAATTGAAAAATTATGTGTATGCTTGATAAACTATTTGTCATCTATTGAGATCAGACGTGTTATGTGAAACTGTCACCATGAATCCATCTGGTCCCATCTGTCCTGCTGATCCTTGTGGCCCATAAACACCGATAGGTCCCTGAGTAATCAATAAAATTACACATTCAGATGCAACCAGTGGCTCTCACGCTTCCATTCACTTCATTTCTTCCAATCAAGAGATGCTTTTATTTATTTACTTATTTTTATTTTAACTGACATGTTTTACAGACACTAAACCTAATGCAAAATCACATGAGATCTGTGTTGTTTTTTAAGCACATACTTGTGGTCCAGGTTCTCCAGGTAAGCCAGTATAGCCCTGCAAATAATGATTTATGGTTTATTTTGTAGATAAATCTACACGTTCACTAAACTCAACAAAACATGTTCAATAAACATTGTTGCAATATAAACGTACTTGAGTGCCAGGTAAAAAAATGATTCTGTAAGATGGGTCTCCTTTGACTCCTTTTAATCCAGGAAGTCCCTGAAACCAAGACAAGCGCACACACACAGACATAATTAGTATGTACACACAATGACAAATGGATGGATGAGAAGATGAATATACAGTCCTACCACTGGACCTGAGAAGCCAGGTCGTCCGATCTCACCATCCAACCCAGCATCTCCTCTGCTTCCATTACATCCATCTTTTCCTGGCAAGCCCGGAAGACCACCAGGCCCAGGTTCACCCTGGAAGTTAAGCAATTAAAATAAACATTTTAGAAAATTAAACATTAAACTTTCTTTTATGTAGTGAAAGATAATTCAAGAAAGTTCCCAGGTCTGTTCACAAGCACAGGGCAGTTGTATCACTTACAGCCAGCCCCTCTGATCCAGGGTGACCAGCAAACCCCCTGAGACCCTGTGATAATGAAATTAAATACAGTTTTAATATCTGGTTTTTATGAGGGAATGTATACACATGTATGGGGTTGGGTCTGTACCTGGTCTCCTTTCTGGCCCGAGACACCAGGAAATCCTACAATTCCACGCTGACCCTTTTCTCCAGGAAGTCCTTGGGTGCCAGGTAAACCTATGCGTCCCATTAGGCCCCTTTCACCTACATTTCCAGAATTACCCTGAAAAGCAGGACAATATAGTAAATAAGTAAGAAGATGAAAAATTCCAACAAGATAAAAATGCCATAAAAATAATAAATACATTTAAGTAATTTAAACACTCATGGTATAATACATAAATTATAATAATAAATATTGTATTTTGCATTGTATGATTTGGAATTTGGTGTCTATGCACTGAAAACGACTTAATATAGTTTTAGAAGCAATATCACAAAATCAACACAAGGGTGCGGCAAAACACACAGAACTCTAAGTAGTTAAGCCTGATCATTTAAGGCAAATAAGCGTTTTACATTCCACATAGATGCAAGTTAGAGTATGTTGTAAAAGATATGATATATATTTCAACAATAAAATGTGCAAAATGTAAACGAGACAGAATTTTGGGGCAACACGTTTTTTGTTTTTTTATTCAAAACTCTGCAATGAACAGAGCAAGGTGCACATTTTCTACCTGACTCAAGGTGGCGCTAAGCATCTATATGCTTTTGACCCTTGAATTTCACAGAAATAAAATGTGTGTTTAATAACGTCTGTATTTAAGCTTCCCGTTCAGAATTCCAAGGTTTTGCACAGCACTTGAGCACCGCCTAGTGGAAAATTACGGTATAGGCACAGATCCTTCGCTTACTGTAATAAATAAAAAAACTCCAATCTTATTTGTCTGCCCGTTTTAATGTGTCGTTAAAAAAATCAAAATCAACAATTTTTTTTAGAAACCTAAATACGTAAATGCGATAAATTGCCGTCCTTTAAGAAAAGGATTTTATCTGAGTGAAATTATAAGCAATACTGTAAATCAGGGGCGTCACTAGGGTTGGTGTCACCCGGTGCGGTAATGCCATGGTGCCCCCCCCCCCGAACAGTTGATGAACTGATGAACAGTTACAGTAGTACTGTATTACTAAAACAAACGTCCTACGAACGCGATCGGCCCGCGATTGCCCTCACAATTTTCCAGTCCTACCGCGTGTAACCACGTTTCAAACGCGCTCGTAACACGTCCTAGCGCGTTCGGTCCGCGTCAGTACAGCGTCTATAACGGGTGTAACGCGTGTGGGCGTGGCACCCGGCCGCAGTTACCCGCGCGCCGAACTTTTGGTCAGCCCAAATTTTTTTCTGCCAGACCACCGCGGCTAAATTTCCTGCAGCGTGTAAACGCGCTTGTATCACGTCTTCATTGCGTCCTCTTCACGTTTAACGGCGACCTGCTCACAAGACCGTCTTGTTGTATTGATCTACGATCGATTATGAATATTGAAACTAACTTTTTTCATTTTGGTGTCACCTCCTGTGATTGGTGTCACCCGGTGCGGCCCGCACCCCCCGCACCCCCCTAGTGACGCCACTGCTGTAAGTGTCTCATTAGCCCCTTTCACACAGCGATGCCGATAAATTGCCGGAAAATTCCCGAAACACATTTACCAGTAAAGACTGTTCTCACAAGCACTGCAATTCTGGCATTTTACCAGTAAAACACCATTCACAAAGCATTTTAAAAATACAGGTATTTTGGGGGACATCATTAACTTGCAGGCTCTTAAACAGCTGCACCTGAGTAAATGCGCGAATGTTCTGATTGGCTCAGAGCAGTTGTTTACATCAGCGCTTATTCCAGCAATTACGTTACAGTTTTTTCTGATTGCCTAGGCACATTTTTTGTAACTATTGGCTATTTTTGCAAAACTCTACACACAAATAACAAAATCTTTCACCCAGTTATAAAAACATTGTAATTCTCTTGCAAAAGCGATCACAGCTAGATTAACTCTTCACACATTCGTAAAAATGTTGTTTTTGTGTCAATCAGTACACACAAGCCATCATCTACTAAGCACACAATGCGACAACTGCACACTGATGGTAAAAATACAAAACACATCTGGCTTTTGCTTTCTGTCTTTATGTCAATTTTAGGTCATAATTTAGACATAGTGTCATGTAAACATACAAGGATCCAAACTTCAAGTATCGGTGTTTATTCACACTCATCAAAACCAAGAGAAAGTCTGAACACAACAAAGCAATTTCACAAAAAAAGGGAAAAAAAGACAATCAGCCTACATCATGTCATCTTTCTGGGTCCGGCCACAAAATTTCCTCCACATTGCATACAATATTCTTCAATCAAAGTCACCAGGAAAATATCTCCTTGAATGCCGTATCCAGGCCTGACATGATACCTGGTCAATATCTCCACATGCCTTCAACATTGCCTGTACAAGGGCAACTTGTTCATGAGGATGACAGTCGTACACTTTCTAGCACCAGGGAGAGAAGAACTGCTGGATGGGATTGGAGGAGTGGAGAGTACTGAGGGAGGATGAGTGTGTTGGAGGATGGGTGTCTGTAAACCAGTAGTGGACCAAAGCAGCTCTATAGAAGCTTACATTGTCCCACATGATGACATGTGGGGTATGTTCTGCTCTCTGAACAGTGAGTATGTCATGTAAGGGCCTATGATTGCTTGATGGTGAACAACACCATTTTGTTGTATAGCTGCACACATTGTTATGTTACCACGCCGTTGTCCTGGGACATTGATGATGGCACAGTGTCCAATAATGTTTCTGCCACGTCTCCTGGTTTTACTCGGGTTGTAATCGGCCTCATCTACAAAAAGTAGCTCATTTGGAAATGTCCTAGTGATGTTTGCCACAGTGTAGCGACTCAAATTGGGCTGAATCCATTGGCCAGCTTCCCTGAGGGTCACCCCATGGTTGATGACATGGTCCACTATAGTAGTGCTGATGTCATCAAATATTCTATTTCTTACTCTTCTTACCCGTCCTCTTTCACCCTCCTCTACCCCTTCTTGGTTCTCCTTGTCCTCTTCCTCTATCTTCCTCTAACCCTCTCACTTCTTCAACTAAACGTCCTCTTGCTCCAACTTCTTCACCTCCGCGTCCTCTCCCTCGGCCTCCTCTGATTCTCACTCTTCTCACCTTACTGCTCCTCTATTCTACTCCACACAGACCGCTTACCTGTGGCTTATGTGTAGTGCTTAGGCTGATTGCAAAGTGAACTAATAAACAAAAACAGTTTTCACATGTGAAAGTGTGCCAGAAAGTTGACCAAATAGTGTTAATGATAGCAATACATGTGTATAATTTTGCTAGGAGTGTGTTGGAAATTTGGTAATTGAGTGTAAGCAGTGAATTGTGTTTAAAGTTTTGCAAAATGAGTGTTGTGCAAAAAAAGTGTGTGTTACAAAATTGCAAACTGAGTGTAAAGCAGTTTTTGTGCTTTTAGTTTTGCAAACTCGGTGAGTGGTTTTGCTATAATCATTAATAGTTTTAGAAATAGTGCTACAAGAATCACAGTTTGGGTTTAAGCAATCAGAAAAAACTGTAAGAGATTTTGTAGTTTTCAGATGGATTTGCATTTCCACATCAGGCAGACACTAACGTTATCACTTCATAGCAGTTACGAAAGTCAATTTTCATCTTGTGGCTAACTCAACCGAAAGTGAAAGCTTCAGTTGCAAACACTTTGCGTATGTCTGTCTGTGTATGTGTAGCTAGTCCGTGAACGGGAGGCAAGAATCATGTTAATTGCAGGTTCTTCCCACAGCTGGTCTGTGACAGGGTGCGTTTCGGTGCTTTTAATTAAAATACCAGAAGTGATTCTCTCGATGACTTTCGAGGATCGCCACCTCGAGCAGACACACACGAGGCTTGTCCAGCCACTGTGCAAACACAGCCATGCTGCCATCATTGTTCTCTGAACCGGTCTGAAAATGTTTGTTTATGGCCATATAAACACTCGATGGCTAAAACATTTTACCGAACATGTCAAATGATTTTCAAGATTCTTACATATATTATACTGTACACAGTAATACACAGCCATATTCAAACACACCTACACTAACACACACACACACACACACACACACACAAATTGCTACTTATGATTATTAGTGTGTGTTTTAATGTTTGTGTGAATATGAGTGTGTGTTAGTGTAAGTGTGTGTGTGTGTATGTAGGTGTGTGTGTGATTATGGCGTGTGTGTATTACGATAAGAATGTATTGTGTGTTAATGTATGAGTGAGTAAGTGTGTGTTTGTGTGGCGCGTGTGTGTGTTTGTTAGTGTAGGTGTGTCTGAGTGTAACAATAAGAGTCTAATATGTGTTAGTGTATGTGTGAGTAATGGTGTTGTGTGCGTGTGTGTTAGTTTAGGTGTACGTGTGTGTGTTTTAGTGTAGGTGTGTGTGACTATGGGTTTATGATATGGTGTGTGTGCATTTGTGTATGCTTGTGCTAGTGTGCATATTTGTTATGGTAAGTGTGTGTGTGTGTTTGTGTGCATTTGTGTATTTTTGTGTTATTGTGGGTGTGTGTCTGTGTGTGTTAGTGAAATCGAGAGTGTGTTTGTGATAGTGTATGTGTGTGTGTGTGTGTGTGTGTGTGTTGTGGGCAGACTTGCACTAAGTGATTGTGACAGAGAAAGATCAGTGTGTGTTGAAGGTGTTCACAGTCTTTCAGCAAAAGCATTGACTGTGTTAATTTTTAAAAACCCCATGGATTCCCCCAGCTACACAGACGCAACTACACGACTCTCACTGGCTCTCTGGAGCTAAATACAGCTGTCCATGCACTTCACACTTGACTCCTAACCTACATACGGACACCTTTTCTTAAGCAGAGGAAGTAATAATTGGCAATAATTGAAATGGTGGTGGTTGCCAAGTTAATGTCTGCGTCAATAAAGGGATGAAATCGGCTTAGGAGTACACACCACTGGCTGAATCAAAGCCTCCCAGCACTTTATGTTGTGGCCTAGTGGCTAGAGAGCTGACCTTGTGACCAAATGTTTGCAGGTCCGCAATTGAAGTGTCCAGCTGACATTGAAACCCATCTGCTTCCCGGCATGAGGCTGCCCACTGCTCCGGTTTGTGTGTGTTAGAATACGGAGCCTTAATTCATGTTCATGATTTAGCTTATAAGTAGCTACCTTCAGCACCCTGCAGATGGCGATATTGTTTCCGCCGCCCAATAAATGAACAGCTGTAGAAAAAATGCAGGCTTATCACGGTAGCAATAAATGTCTAAAAATTAAAGAGTACAATACTCATCAAACATGTAGTCAGGTAGACAAGAGAAGTTCCTTTTATTTTTGATAGTACAAGTATATACTTAAGTTACAAAGTCCATTTACTCAAGCACTTTACATCACAGCTCAATACTTATACTGAACTTATGTTTAGTATTAAAGCTGAACCGGAGTCTTGTGACATGTTTTGAAATAAAGTGGAGTCAGTTACACTATCCGTGTGTGAGCAGACCACAATAATGACTGAAGAATGGAAGTGAAAATGCCTCTTTTCACAAGTCTCCTTAAGCTTTTTCACACAAACAATCCAGTGTTCAATGACATCCATGCACATGCACTCAAACCCTCCAGTAATCTCCTGCTAAGACTTCCGCAAGGCCAGTGCGCGTGACAGCCACACCATACACTTGCATTTAAAGCATGAGACCTCTCTGAGTTCCACAAATCCTTAATCTTAATTTCAAAATCTTTTATTTTTTTGCCTTAACCTTCATTGGAAACGTTTCAGAGTAAATAAAACATGCAAATAAAATATAAAAGCTCTACTGCCATTACCACATATCCATAAAAATGACCATTATAAAACAATTTAAAATATTTAATTATTATTTACTAAAGTGCTGAAAATGTTTAGCAAAGTATTTTTTTGCAATTAAAGAATCATGTAGGATGAAATTGGTAATGATAGTTTTAATGAATGCAGCTATAAATTGTATTTATTTACAGCTACATATATATCTCTTCATAAATTAGTTTCTTAACTTTGATTAAATATATAATTATAACAATCAACATAATCATATGTTCATAATGTTTTTTTTTTGCTTTCCTTAGATATGTTTGTTTGTATACATTTTTTGTTTTCCTTGTATATGCTTCAATAAATAAATACCACAAATAAATAATTCGATTTTTACAACACAGTACAGTGTTTGAATTCACAAATTTAAGTCATCTTTTAAAGCCAAATCTTTAAAACTAGACTTTATTTAAATTATTATCAAACTAAAAAGTTGGCCACAATAAAATGTGAGCCCTTTCATAATTGGATACATGTTTAGCATTCAAACAAAGATTCAAACTTAAAAAAGGTAAAAATTAAACATAATCTTTATATTTACATGCAGTATTTATATTACGTATGTACAATGCAACATGTGAGAAAAAGGAATCCGATACTTAACTTGAATCTAAAATCTCACATTTCAGACATGGGATGCTAACAGCTACGCTAACTGTGTCCCGGCAGTGAACTCTGCAAGACAGGCGACATGATGGGCTGGATTATTATTTACACTAATAACACGCCGCAAACAGAAAGGCACACGCACACACAAACACGTGCGAACCTTCTATTAGGGAAAGCATGAGCGATCAGCCACGGACTCTGTTATTACCAAAGACAGAGAAAGTGTTTCTTGCGCACACAGATCCAAAGGTGCCGAGTTGTGACTTAATTGTTCAGAGGTCAAATACTATAGATTTGCAGACACGAGGCCTGAGGCATGTGAACTTGTGGCAAAAGGCCTCGTTTTAGGACAACAGAGCTAAAACATCAGAGAAAAGGTCACGCACAGCAGGACATGCACATACACGGACAATCTGAGGCACATTCTTTCGGGCAGATGCTTCACGCAAGGGTCCATTTTTATTTAAGCATTTTTTAAATTTCCGATTTATTTATCTTCTCTTCATTTCATCTTTATACTAAAGGCCTTAAGCATTTGTAAAATGTAATGTGTTAAAACATATATTACCTATGTAAATGTATACATTTAATTCATAGTTAAACTATGTATTGTATTGTTGTAATTCCATGAGCATTATGCTTTTGCAATGGCAGGATTTACTGAAATTCAGGCACAACCAAATAACCAAAAATATTTTTTTTAGATTTATAATTTTTAGGTTTATATATTGACACATTTTTTGGTATATTTTTTTAATGTACCGTAATCTTGAAATGAATGGATCCCCTAAGTTCTCATACCAGTCACGTATGGCAGTTCATATTGAGAGGAAAAAGACAAAATATAGAAATATGGCGAGACCTGCTTTTAAGAAAAGGAAATAAAACAGAAACCAAAAGTGTCAAGCGTGAAAAAAAAAAACCATTTAAGATTTCTAACGTCTCAGAAAATTTCCTTTAGTGGTGGTAACAGGCTTCCAAACAAAATTATTATTTACAAATGAATATATATACAGGTATATATATATATATATATATATATACATACATAAATATATATATATATATATATATATATATATATATATATATATATATATATATATTCATATTAATATTACATGCCATTTGCTGTGTTTGGAAGAATTTCCAGAATAGTTTTTTACTCACTAAAAATGACACACTCTGGGTTGTTTGAAGGGAACTTATGAGAAAATTATTTTTGTGCAATTTTAATGTCTGTCTAATGTGTAGGAGTTATTATTGTTGTCCCTGTAGTGAAAAACATCAGTGAAGACATTTTCATGACTTTATTAGTCTACATCCCACCCCATTCCACAAATTTCTGAAATAGTTCCGGTCCTCTGCTGCTGCACTTCACAGAATAGAATTAGATCCACCAACATGAAACCAGATGAACATGAACACACACTCTCTAAGCATCATTTTTATAGTCTGTTCCTTTCAGAAGATTTGCTATGATGAGAACTATTTCTCACTTTTGTCTCTTTTTTTTTTACGAAATAGCATGGACACGTTCTCTGTAAGCAGCTGTGCACACTCTTCAAACTGCTTCCCTCGCTGTAATCGGGTTGCCATTTTTACAAGGTTGCCATAAACATGTCACACTGGTGCTAAAGTCTATTATTATTTTGACATAAGGACCTTCTGCAAGGACACATTCACTCACTCTCCCTCACTCTCTCTCATACATTCAAATGAGATAGTTACCTGAATGAGATTACAACATACAAACATGAATAAACATGCACCTTGAATTAAAAAAGCTGACGTTTTTACGGCGTTCTTGCAATTTTACATGCATGTATTTTAGTTATAACATTTTTAAGTGATCAAGGAAAAAACCAATGTATTTTACATATTGTGCATTTTTATAAACTATTTGCACTTCAGATGGTAACTTCATTCCCTTACTTTTGTACATGTGTGCTTGACAATAACGTAGAATCTAAACAACTAAAAAAATAGCCATAACATCATAAAAAAAATAGAGATGCCCAAGATGTCTTTGATCAAAGTCAGTCACCTTGATTTACAATTAGATCAGAGTATAACCATCATCCAATCAGAATCCAGTTTTCCAGACAGTTGTTCAGTTAACAAAAATGAAACCCTGAATCCATAATTACAGCATTGGATGGATGAAAACGTCATAATTAGATTTTAGCTGTGCCAGTAATTAAAGGTTTAAAATTCTTTCCCAATTGGAAGCTGCTATTTGTTGTGCTGCAGATTAGTTTCGTTTGTCATCAGTTCTTTGGAGTTATTTCTGTAGAGAAAGGGAAAATTGCGGGCTATGTGTCAACACGCAAAAAAAAAAAACGGCATTATAATAACACTGCTGAAATGCAGAGCACACACCTGAGACGCACAAACACACACCTGAAACACACACACGTACAGTACACACCCTATAACATTCCAATGTAAAACTGCAGTTAATCTAAGTGAAGCATTCATGCTTCTGAAATACTCATTAACGCACCTAACCGTTTTTCCCCTTCTTCTAAAACACGCCAGACATCCATAATGCCAGACCCACTCAGAAACAGACATGAACAGGCTTGAATCACTGGCAAGAAATGGGGTCAGTATGCCAGGGTGCATGTAATATATTCAGGATGTTGAAATAAACAAAAGAGGATTAGAACCAATCTTCGTTAATGAGATTAAAATCTCTTTTGGTACAAGAGGAGATATCTCGCCCCACGAATAATCGACTAAAATCCAGCCCGCAGGGAACAGCTGCATCTCCATCAGCGCATGTCAGATCATCCCAAGATGGTTTATGACGAGGCACCAATGGATGATGTCAAACCGTGCAGGTAATGTCTCACTGTGTCTGTGATGTCATTGTGGACACTGATAGATTTACCCTCTCTCCTTTGGCAGGGAAACACTGGCAGGTGCTGCAGTCTCGACCTCCACACTCTTCTGTCATTTTATCCCCCTAAAACACAGGAAAAAATGAATAATCAAATACTTGCAAATGAATAACGTGGCACAGTTGTGTTTTTGGAATAAACATGCTAATAAGCACCTATTAGATTAATAAAAATATATTAATAGACTATATTAAAATAGACTATACCTCTTTTAGCTAAAAAAAACTAGTGCCCAATCTTACACAATGTGGAGCCAAACTTGACTTTACTTGCCACAAGGAATACAAAAATTTAATTTAAGTAATAGTTCAATTTCTGATTTAAAAAATGAAAGACGTTTCTGGTTGACAGTATTTTAATAATAGCGTACATCCATAAGACCTTCTTCTAGGTTACCTAACCTCTGTAATTAAATGAACTGATACGTATTTGAATAAATACGTAAGTATTTTAAAACAAAAATAAAAGAGAAAGTAACGTGTAACACCTTTCGGCTCGGTGGGCCACCTGTCTTCCTGGTAAACATTTGTTTCAATTTTTTTATTACAGTCAATTAAAAAAAATGATCATGGTTTTTATTGATTTTTATCATTTTAATTGTTGTCAATTTTCGAAGACATTCCCTCATGATTAAAAGTTGTAAACGATTAATACTAATTTTAGTATATCATGATATATCTTGGTATGAATGTCTTAATCGAATATTTAAAATATGTCGATAATGTAATATGATGTAACATTTGTAACATGACCTAATGTAACATTGTTGTAACATAGCTGTGACAGCAAATATAGACTTACTTTACAGTTCTTTGGTACTGTATTGAATTTTACACATTTTACATTGATACGTTGATTGAAAATAGTAAATTTTCCCCAACTTATAACTGTGACTATAATTCCTCTGCATCTGAGTGTTCTGAAGGTTGACAACGATGTTGTTTTAAATGATTTAACAAGTTTGTGATGTTTGCCGTTTTTCGGAGGATCAAATTGTCTGCACAGTTTGCAACGAGCCTTGCTCCGTTTTGTGTCAAAAAATAAATGAACCTCGGCTACTGATGTTGATTTCTTGACTTTTCGATCTCATCACGCTCACTGCTATTTCTTGACTGTCGATTATTTTTCTTCCTATTCCAAGTGTAACGGACACTGTGTAAACCACTACAGTGTGGGATATCCGATGTGCTAATGTGCTCCTTGACGTGTTTCACACAGGGTAAAAACATTATAAAGCTCTTGTCAAACTGTCACTATCAATTTACAGAAAAAGAAAAATGTCAACACATTATCAAATAAATTATGAAATTGTGATCCAGCAAATGCACAATGAGCTCAAGTGGTTTTTACATTAAGTAGCAATTTATTTTCATTCATTTTAATTTATTAAAGCTAAAACTGCGCTCTTATAACTAAAGTTCATGTACAGTGACATTTATATCTGACGTCTTTTTTTAATCCAAAGCCTTTTTCTACTTAATTTGATCTGCCTTTCTACCCAATTCTCAATAACATTTTATGTTATTCATAATATTTTAGCGAATAAAAACAGCAAACTTCCTGACCTCAAATGTTCAAAACGCAATCTACGCACATATGCTTCTCTTTCGGCTTTTCCCTTATCAGGCACATATCCTAAACAGAATCTAAATAAGGTTGAAATGCCACAATGCACATCGAGTTTTTGATTGAAATCAGTGCATTTGGAGCCGCTCTCAGGTCAGTCACGCAGGCTTTTGACAGTATATTCTATTCTTTCACTGTCTGTAGCAAAGCAGACTAGACATTTGATTTTGAGGCCACAGGAGATCCACAGACATACACGTGAGCTAGCAAGCACAAAAGCAGGAATGTAAACACGGCGATAATGAAAGAGGGATGCAGAGAGGGAGAGAAAGAGACACAAAGACAAGAAAAAGAGATAGGAGGGACAGATTGAACTATGCAAGCACACGAACAAAAAAGGAGAGGAAGTTTTCGGTCAGACATGTTATGTCTTTTTGGAAGCAGGTCACCACCTAGAGAGAGAGAGAGAGAGAGAGAGAGAGAGAGAGAGAGAGAGAGAGAGAGAGAGAGAGAGAAATCTAAAGAGAAAGAAGAGAAAAACGAGAGACAGGGAGAGTGAGAGAGCGCAGGAGTGATACATTGTAAAAAGAATCAGACGCCATCTTTACACAACATGCACTTATCCAAACACACGTTAGCACCACACACACACACACACACACACACACACACACACACACACACACACACACAACACAAAGGAGAACAAACTTAGCTCAGAGTGAAAACATTTCATCTAGATGCCCTTTGGTGCAAAGTCTGCACAGTTTAACTAGGCAAATTTCAGCAAGATTAAAAGTTAACAAAGCAGCGACACTAATAAAGAAAAAAGGCACAAACAGAGTCTAATTTGGAAAGTATGTACACAACAAAAAAGAAAACACACACAAACAAATGTAATACTTGGAGTTAAAAAATTGTAATGAAATATTCAGATAATTCAGTCACATTCACAGGCTGAAAAAGACTTAAATTAAGTATATCTTTAAAAAAGTTTAATATTATTTTTGTTTATTAAATTTTGCAAACAATATTTTTAAATAATGAAAGTTATTATCAAAGTGATATCACTGTTAGAATATTTTTAATATTTAATAACTTAAATCTTATTTCCAATATTAATATTAGATCTTATTATATTCTAGCCTGCATCAACGCAGCCCAGGCCAAGGCTGTTGAATTGTTTTATACTTGTGTCTCCAAGAGATACAGATTAGTAACTAAAATCTAGATAATAATAATAATCTAAAAGTTGTTTTGACTTATTGTTCCCTATGGATCTGTGGGGGAATATTATAAGCAAGATAATTTGTGTTGACGTAAATCCCAATTCCGGTAAACTGCTATGTCTCCAGTCTCTGTCTAAGTCTTATCAAAAGCTAGGACACTGGAGCCTCTCCGAGCTAAAATCTTTGTGAAGGTTAGAAACGTTTAAACTAAGAAATCCTCACATTTACTTGACTATTTGTAATATTTATATTAATACTTTCTTGTTATTATCAAAGTGATTTAATTAACACCAATAACCAGACAATCAAATGAATAAAAGTGATAACTAATTTAAAGATTTACTTAGTGTGCTTTGAGACAGTTAAAACTGTGAGAAGCTTCTTAAAATAACTCAGAACTCAAACTCGAACTTACATTAATTTATGATTGACCATAGATAATATTTTATTATATATTTGAAGATAATACTTAGGCTATAAAACTTAGAATTAGTGTTTAAGACTGCTCTTCTTACTCTCTCTCTGTGTGAGACCTGAAGGTCGAATGGAGACCTGATTACTATTCACCATAGCAACGCCTATCTTTTGTTATTGAATAGAGACCACGTGTGTAAGTCAGTCCTCTGACAAATCTCGTTTCCTGCTGATAGTCACGCGAGATATCTGACGTCATTTAGGGTATAAAGGATCCGCATTTCCTGACTGTGATGGAGTAATGCATTGAACGGCACAATAAACACGTGTTAAACCTCTAACGCGGTGTCGGCTCAATCATTGCTCCCTGGATCCAGCTTCCGGACAACTCCCTTCGACAGAGACCTGCAATCTCGGCCATGATGGAATGCCTGACTGATTTATAATTATTATGAAGCCTCCAAGAAAGATTAAAATCTTTCAAATTAAAATCTCTCCAAGAAAGATTAAAATCTCCAAGAAAGATTAAAATCTTTCAATCACTCATATGAAAATATGGATTAGTCAGAAGTGCCAGTCATTTTCTTCATTTACATGCATTTCTACTTCACTTAGTCTTCATCGCTTCGTCTTCATTGTGACGCTGTACTGCGTATACACGCTGATCCACAAGAACATATTCACATGTTGTTTTGAAAGGAAACAATATCGCCTTGGGAACATTTTAAGAATGCTTCAATAATATTTGGAACAGTATTTTACATTTGTTTAGTGTAAAGAAGCCATGGCCGAACAAGAATTTACAAGAATTTGTCAGTGCCTGAGACCTGAGTGACCTGAGTGGCCTGAGTGTCAGGTCAAGTGTTGGAGATGCATGCTGACTGACTGAAGAGCAAAATGCTTTGGTCCAAGTCAACCAGGTGAAAAAGATTGGAGCTGGGGTACAAGGGTCCCTGCATGAGCGGGAGACACGCTTCCCCTATTCTCTCTCTCTCTCTCCATCTTCTCCGTGTTCTGTCCTTATCACCAGCGCAATCTTCAGTCATAGGAGAATGAGTTTCTGAAGATTTGTTTTCTTTACAATGTTCGTCAGTTTGGCACCAATTTCTTTAAAATCCACATTTAATATTATTTTCACCAGTATGTTTAATTTCTAAATATATCTGCAGAACTTTACCCATTTTGAGTAATTATAATCCGTGAAGTATGAAAAAAGCATATTTGTACAGTGTATATATATATATATATATATATATATATATATATATATATATATATATATATATATATAATCTTTGAAAGATTTTTTATATATCTTTAAAAAGCAGTTGCTTTTATCGGAAGTCAATGAAATTGCAATCTCATGACCTTACTTTTTAACAACTCTTTGCCTTGCCTGAGGATCGAACCCATCACCTCTATTGTTACGGAAATGTTTTTTCCTCATTCATTGAACATCCAGAAGGTATACAGTTGTCTGTAAGTGTAAATCTCCACTTTCCCGAAGCGAGACTGGGGACAGGATGTGTTGTGTGTCTGTGGAAGTGTGTGTGAGAAGAGTGTGTGCGCACATATTTGTGAAGAAGCACCTGCTTTGTGACACCTGGTCATTTTGGTTCAGGTTTACGACCTCATCTCGACCCTCCTCACACAGAATCATCCTCAGACAGAAGGCCTGTGGCAACACTGATATCTGTGTCACGGTCGGTCTGAGTGGCACTCGGGGAAACAAATCATCCATTAAACACGTTATAATTAGCTCTACTAACTGCATGATTCTCTTTCAAAGATCTCCTTCAAAAAAGAAAAAAAAAAGAGAAACAAAATCTGATGAAAACTCCTGTAAATTGCAATGCGAATAATATATTCCAGGTGTTGAAATGTTTAGAATGTTTTACTTTTTTGGAGAGTTTGAGGAAAAATCTCTGTCTAAACAAAGATCAGCAAATTTCTACTTTAAAAATACTACATTTAATTACTTAAATAGTATCGTAAATGCATCATATGGACCATGTGAATGACGTCCTGTGGCTCAATAATTACGTTGGGGCATGATACAACATCAAAGGTCATAGGTTCGATTATAAAGTATGTTAGTGCATGTTAGTTGTTTTAAATGATGGTCATGCAATGCAATGGAAAACATCTATGAGTAGAAATAGAGTAGAATATGAGAGAAAAAAGAATATTTATCATAAACTAACTATTCCCTTATACTAGACTGTTTATACTAGAAATTTGTCTGCATTCCGCTCTTCTTGTGTAAAAGCAAGGACGGGCATCGATCTAGACGATTTCTTCTTATCTTTTCAGTGATTATATCTCACTATCTGTCTTTCTGCCTCTCCATCCGTTCACTGTTAGTGATGGAACGATGGCAATCTCCATCCATCTGCCCTCATGAGAAATGTGCTGTTTCCAACTGTGCTTCTAGAGCCACCCTATGAGCCACTTTCTCCACAGAGATGCTGAGCAGAACATGTTTTTTACTTAATCAGCAATAAATACTACAGGCAGCTAATGGAAAATTGTACAAAAGCCATACTCATTCCCAGTGAAAGATTTATACACCAATATTGTTCGTCGTAGCTAAAATTTGCTTGTGAGCCACTGGTGATGAAAGACATGTGTAACCTCTGGATTCCTCATGCCATCATAGCCCCTTTGGCTCACATGAGTCGGACTTCAAAGGCGTCTTTATGCTCAAGAAATCAAAAGATGAGTGTATGTGAAAAGAAATATTGCAGCTCCGGTCTGTACCTTTGTTTTAAAGTAACGCAATGAAGCACCGGACCCTCTGGCCCCTGATATTTATCCACAACCCAATCCCATCTTCAGACATTTTGTAAAACTTCATTCTTCCACGACTTGTAGCCATCTTGAAAAACTCATACCTCATGGAATTTTTTTATTTAATAGAGTAAAAATTATGTTTGTGTTAAGGTTGTACAAAATTTTCATTTTAAAATAAAGCAAAATAACGTGTCTGTGTGTGTGTGTG
>CM051503.1:2707052-2747659 GCA_028031935.1 Paedocypris micromegethes | reverse complement strand
GTGTGTGTGTGTGTGTGTGTGTGTGTGTGTGTGCGCGCGCGCGCATGCCAATGCCAGTTATTTGCTAGTTATTTATGGAAATGTGTAAAATGTTTTAATCTGAATGATTAACATATAACTCGAGTTTTTTTATTGCTTCTTTCATTCATCTTGTGCTATTTAGTCCCTAACAGGAACGCAGGGATATCTGGGCCCATCTCAGCATCACTGGGCCAGAGGCAGGATCCACCATTGGTGGCCAACCATTCACAGAGCGGGACACACTGACAAAAACATTGACACACTCACTCACACCTACATGGTCAATTATCCAATTATTTTTGGAAAAGCAAGCATGGAAAAATTGACTTATTGGAAAAATTGACTTGGCACCATCAGCTGTATTGTCACACACCGACCACTAAGCCACATCTTAACAACCTGTCTCCATGACTCTGACATACCAACGCTTTGAGTGTGGGGATGTGGAGACCAATAAAAACCCAACTATTTTACACAAAGAGGAGGCTGAACCTTTACAAACTAATAAAGAAAATTAAGACTTACCCCTAAAGCTGTTTGTGTTTTCAAAAGTGCGGATATAAGCCACCTGCAAGAACAGTGAAACGTCAAATTCCCAAATTCAAGAAACATTTTATTTGAAGACACTGTACAAACAGAAAAAAACTAAATTGATCTGATCTTTTAAAAACTGCAATATAACCTTAATAGAATCTAAAAATTAAGATGTGAATTTAATTGTATGAATGTTAAAAATTGTAATAATTGTATTGTCTTCAGTTTGTAAAGTTTATTCACTGAAACGATGTCAATGATTTTGTTGGGTAACAGATGACAATAAACTATTTAATTGTTTCTTTGGGTAATTTTAACACAATTAACACTATTCAAGCTAAAATTTTCCGTTTTGCTTTTTCCAGCAAATCTGAATTTTGAAAAATGAATCTGAATATGCACAAAATCTGTATAAGCAATCAGACTGTAGGGAAAGCACATGTCAGGACTGGAATGAGCTCTGATAAGGAAGTGTATACGTATATTCTCAGGGGAAAAAAAACGAGGTTTTTCCTGAGGAGACCGTAAGATTCAGAAGAACAGAGTCAGACTCAAGAGAGCAGTAGCTCGTAAGACTCCTTGAAGGCAAATATGTCTACCCGCACATCGTAAAAGGCCTCTCAAATGAGCCAAGTTTTCATTCATAACTTGAGAGTGAATTTGCTATTCCACACTCAAGGGTCCCTGTTTCAAGAGAGCAACTGACACAGTGGTCATATCATCTGGTGTGTGTGACACCAACGACAGCCAACTAAATTGCACTGCCAGGAAAATGCCAATTTGTAATACTCATAATGCTAATGAGATTGCTTTTTTTATAGGAGTAGGTGGCCACTTCCAGGTAGCGGTGAGAAACGGATGCAAAGTTCTTTCTTTCTTTCTCAGGAAAGAAAAATTCACTGATATCATGGGTAAGGTAGGGAGATCAAACAAACAAATTACAATTGGCCAATTCACATTGGAGTTAGAAGTATGCTGAGTTTATATTAACAGATGACTAGAATATATAGCTTGATAGCTAGAAAATAATAAACTGAATTATAATAATAAAATATAAAATATAATAATAAAATATAATCATAAAAAAAATAATAAATTGAATAAACAAAAAATGTCATCAATTTCAAGTGATAGAAGCCATATCAGCATTTTTTTGTCTAGTGGCTTGAGGGATAGTAATGTTCCACACACTCATGGACCACTTTCTCTATTTTTTCAAGCCTTTTCAGCTGCATTTTTGCAATCATTATCAAAAAAATAGATGATTTTCCTGTGCTTGTCTTACCAGAAAAAGAGGGTGGCAAACCGGCAGGGAGGTGTCATCTCAACTGCCTCTCAGAGCATGTGTTACCTGTTGATCTTTCTCCACAGCCTATACACGTAAATAGGTTCTGCAAGCCCTCAACAGCTCGTGTTTACAGCTCTGCCACCTGAGTGGATATTTAAAAATAAAAAGATTCATTAAAATGAAAATGAAACAAAATAAAGTCACTTTTTTTGAAAACAGTGTTATAGAGAAATTACGCCCCCTCTATTTCAATGCCACCTCTAATAAAACGGCAGAAAGGTTGAAAAATAGAACGCCATGGCGTTGAAATAGAGGTTTTACAGTATGGGCAGCAATGTGTTGCATATGAGACTACAAAAAATATAGACATGGTTGAGCAATGGATTCTACTTGGCATTAGTAGTTCACAACAATATGACGGGGGAAGAGAGAGGAAGGGTGGGAGTGAGAAAGGGAGAATCTGTGTCGAGACAATAGATGGACCCGGGCCAGAGTTGATCTTTCCGGATGGCTTCATTTCCCTGACAAACTCAAGTCAAGACTGACAGAGATGGCATGAACTTGGTGACACAGATAAAGCATTTCCAGACCATGCATTCAAACCATATTGACTTTGAAGTCTTGAATTGCTCAGGATAAAATGGGCAGTATTGACACAGCATCACACCCAAACCATTTCTCATACAACTTGAATGCGCGTCTTAATTTGTTCATGAGCATTATTAATCCTAAAGAATGGGGCAGGAAACACACCCTGGTTCTTTTTTAAATCATTATTTTGTACTTTTGTTTTGCTGAGACAGTCAATTGTCATTTTTTAGGGTTATGATCAATGCAGAACATATAACTAAAACATTGACATTCATGAAAAATACATAGACATAATATGAATAGAATGTAATAATAAAAAGAATACATTCACTAGTTTTAGACTATACTTAACAGACATGTAAAATATAAAATACTTAACATCCATGTAAAATAAAAAATAAATAATACAGCCGATTAATATAGCAACAACAATAATTATTATTATAACTATCATAATAATTAAGCAAAAACTGTTACAGTTTTAAAACTGATCGTTTTGAAAAGGGGTGGGGGACAACAAGCATCAGGGTGATGCAAAGTGTCGAAATGCAACAGTTCATTATGAAGATAATTCATAGTTCTTAAAAGCACAGCTTGATTTGCCTGAAATAATATGTTAGACAGCAACAGATTCGCATTCACGAGTTCACGAGCTTCACACGAACATCCCTTTGCAACAAACAAGCGAGCAAACAAACGCCACACGAAAGAAGAAACCACACGTGAGCCTCACCTGTTCCAGATGGCGTTTCTGCCGAAGCCACTTTTAAATCAACGCATACAACGATTTAAATCGCACGTGAGAGATGCAGAACCTAAAGTTTAACATTAACGTATAAGAGCTTCGTTAAAGTGAGCGTGTGTCCCAGTTGCAGCGCTGCGTTCTTGATGACGTCACTGTTTTACTTTTCAGTCTCACCCAGGACGCAACGGGTAATAGCGCAAACACACGCGCACACACACTTTCAGGTTGAAGCCCCGCTTCAAGGAACATTTTGTCAGTCTGGTGCTTTATTGACACCTCACAGACTTTGCATCAAATATTTTGTCACTGGTTTAAAAAGTATTGCCTTTTTGGGATGGTTGTAGTAGCGCAGGTGGAACCGGAGGCTGAATTGGAGATTGTGCAGTTCGCGCGTTCCTGAGAGTCGTGCGCGTGTCCGTGGAAATCAGTGAAAAAATGGATTCCTTCTTAATTGTTCGAGTGGCACTATTCGGATTGATTTTGCTGGGATTTTTTACACCGTCACTAACTGATGGGGTGAGTATCGCATTGTAAATACGACAATACAGAAAGAGGTTTTACAATCAGTGAAAAAAAAACATATATATATAATGGTCGGGTTTAAACTTTTTGGTAAAAACTTACATTAATTTGAAAATAAATTAACTTAAAATCAATATGCATTTTGTAAATGAAACAAAGCACATGTTATTTGATAATGTACACATAGTATACATACATTACAGAGTCTGTAAACCCATCGTTAAAGAAATAACCATGAATGTTTGCCTCCATTTGCATTCACGCGCAAACGCATGTAAGTGGTTTATTAAAAACGTTTACCAGTCTCAGGAAAATAAATGGACGTTTAATGACCAATAGACGGCGCTCAGATGTGACGTCACAACTCAAGTTCAGGTCTCAGTTTGAAACTTTGTAAGCTCTGACTATGAGACATGTTTTTTTAATTAAACTTTCTTTTTAATATTACTGTAATTTTATTTTATTATGTGACTTTATCATATACTTATAAAAATCGAATACATTTTTTGCTAAAATTAAGTCCACTCTAATGTGATGTAGGACTTCTATTGTGACGATTTTATTTGAGTGCTAAATTAAATGTGCTGTTTGTTTTTGTTTTTTTTTCTCGATATTGCATAATGATATCACTGAATATTATAAATCAGATTTGATCACAGTGCATGTCTGAATGTGTGCGGTCAGTATGATTGGGAACTATCTATCTGTGGTAGACATCTGTTTATGCAGGTTTTGTCTTGTCTTTGCTACCTCATATCCAGGCTAAGGTCTCACGCTCAAATCTATCTTTCAAAGAACTTCTAAACGTCATATTGCAGCTACAAGCCTTAATAAGTAAACATATGAAAGTCAGCAAAACGTAATTAATAAGTGAACGAGGGACACTGTGTGTGTTTGCTGTTGTAGAGATTTGAGCTGCATGCTTTAGGATTTCCATGTTTTGTCAATTACATTGCCGACTTTATCCAAACACGATTCCTGTGTTTCAACAGTACAGAGAGCAATGTTTGGGCTTTGATAAAGAGATGGTTCGATCTCAGAAGGAAATGCAGGAATAAAGTAGGAAATTCACGGAATGCTATGAAGGAAATAACCTCCTCAGGGTAAAGATATTATGAGAGAGACAATGAAGAACAGACGTGTCTCTCTTTTCTCCTCTCGTCACTTCTCCTCTGCTAAAACCTAATCCTATATCCCGACTGTGACCTGTGTGATTTTAATCCCTGGATTCATCTCATTGTCCAGCCTGCCTGTTGATTCAGAGTCATTCTATTCATATAAGGCCTGTGGGAGCCATTCTTGCCCACCGGGGGATTTACAGATGGACTCCAGCACGTTTATTTTTCTGCGTGTTTGACCAATCAGAAGGCCTGACTGAGCCCAGTCATTTCAAGCAGCAGGAAGTCAGATGATGATGATGATGTTGGCGAGGGTGGTGGTTGGGATGTGTGTGCTGGGAAGATTATTGATTGAGTCTGGTTGGGAAATGTAAAAAAGAGTTTAGAAACAAAATGTTCCAATACAGTCAATAATTAATACAAATACCAGTTTGCATGATAGTTTTTCACTGTATGTAATTGGTTTTTATTTCTCTTTTCATTCCGCTTTTTATGCTATTATTGATACAACAAAAAACACAAGAATGCCTCAAGTTTTTACAAAGGATTTGTCACCTATACTGTCTTGGAAAGTAAAGTGTTTCTTTTGACATTTTTATACAGGCAGACTGATAAATAGACAGGCAGACAGACACGGAGACAGACAGATACACATAAAGACAAATAAATATGAAGACAGGCAGACAGACCAGCAGATTGATTTACAGACAAATTGATAACAAGAACAGAGAGCAATAGATGCAGACTTACAGTAAAACAGATATGAAGACAGGCATACAGACAGACAGACAGACAGACAGACATGCATGCAGACACATAGATATGCAGAGACACGAATCTGTGTTTAGACAGACAGACATGCAGACCAATAGACATGATGACAGACAGACTTACAGACAAATAAATATGAAGACTGAGAGAGAGAGAGAAAGACAGACGTTGTATTCATTGAAACAAATCTTTCTTTTTGGAACGAGTTGATTCAAGTATAGATTTAATTCTGCTATTTTATTTGTTTATTTATTTATTTTTTTTATTCCGTTTTCCTCGAAAGAACTATACTAGTCCTAGAAAGGCCACACTTTCTCCTCATCAGTTTTCCCTGTCTTTTCTTTCTATTACCACTGACCTGTTTTCTGTTATGTCTTCCATTTACATAGAGGGACACAGATAAAACACAGAAAATGATTTTACAACTGACTGATGACTGTTTAATGCGAGGCATGCTAGGTAGAAATATTCCTTATGCACGGTGTTTACCTGTCAGAACGTGACTGAACCTGAGCACACCTGCATCTGTGAGCACGCACAAATAAACTCATTCTGCTGGGCCCTTTGAAGCCCCTTACAGCCCCCAGCACAAGTGTGTTCTTCTCACTCATCTTAAGATCTCCCAGCAGGCCGCATATTTCATTTCACGTGTTTGTATTAACGGGTGTCATTCCTTATCTGCAGTGTCAGCACAGATTACCATTATGGGTCCAGATAGGCGGCAAACAGTTTTGAAGCAAAAAAAACAGTCGTGCTACATGGCAGCATCGTGTCTGATATTGGTGTTTAAAGCACATGGGATTCTTTTCCGTTTCTTTGACTTTATGCTAAATATGCTAGATATGCCCAATAATAAATATTATAGTACAACAAGCTCCAAAGGACACCTGATGTGTTGAAGCAGTCTATCACTTGTGTATATATTCATTTTTTGAGGGTGGCGTACTGTTTGCCAACTTTGGTGGCGTTTTACTAGAAATGTGGTTGTATTAGAGGATTTACTGTGTATAAAGGTATATATAAATACCGCACAACTAGTACTAATACAACTGTTTTGTGGCACAGTAGTTTTCAATTTGTCTGTCATGATCTTATACTTTGACAACTGACAACACATCACTGTGCATCTCTGCAATTCACTCACAGAGATGAAGTTATGTTATTCAGTTATTGTTAAAGCACTGCTTTTAGAAACATACGGAATCACATGAAGACTAGAGACTGCACTGATTCAGACACACAGATCATAAATGGTGAGTTTTGCTTTTCCATCAAACATTACATTGCCAGAAAAACACAGAACAATAACACAAAGGCCCTGAACAAAAACACTTTTAATAAACAGAATAACACTAAAAAAAAAAAAAAAAAAACACACATGCCATACGCGCTGACGTAACTGCTAACGTCACTGCAAACGCGCTTGTAACAGTTCTGCTCTGCTGCTCTACCTGGTGGAGAGTCTGTAAAATAGCATGCAACAATAACAGCGTGCTAATCCGTGCTAATAATTTATGGTTTCTGCCTGGCTCTTATAGGGACTAATAGAGAATAATCACCTGGGAGTGAAGTCTCTCTATGATGCAACTTTTGGTGCACAAAATAGAGAGGTGTCAATGGACGTAATTGCATTTATTGACTATTATAGACATTATTACTGTGTAATTTAACCTTTTGTGTCAGAATTCCAACTTTTTCAAACCCCAAAGAAGGCAAAATGTGATCGAGCAGTCAGTCACATGGCGTTCTAATGAAGGTGGCGTTCTTTTTTAAAACCTCCTGTCAAGGGCGCACTCTATTAGTGGTTTTACGCTATGTATGTGTGTGTGTGTGTGTGTGTGTGTGTGTGTGTGTGTGTGTGTATATGTATATATATTCAGTGTGTTTATGTGTGTGTGAGTGGAGAGAATGTGTATTTTCCCATTTCTTTTCAACACCACATCACAAATAAGAGATGTCATCCTCTGCTCCCACTTTTCTCCTGTCCTGCTTCATCTTCATCTTCATCATGTCTGTCTGCAGGCAAGTGCAGGTCTGTATCTGATTTGATCTGTTATGACGGTATCTCTGCTTTGGCATCTGGTTTGGGAGTTTGACAGAACAGTGACTACAGATCCATCATGACTGATAAGATGTACAGACTCACACACCTAGGCACTTACACAATCGCCCCCTCGAGAGTTCATAAGGGCCTGCGTTTGCGCCCCTATACACATGCGCAGAAAAGGAGGATATATTACACATTATAGCACTTATAATGAAGTGAAATGGATTCCAAAATGTTAAACATTTCCTGTGCCGCTCCACTGAACATTGCTGCAGCTTTTCCTCCGGGTGAGTGAGAACATTGATGTGAGTGTAGTGTGGGAGTGTGTCTGGTTCTGTTGTGTGTTACTGTAACACACACAGAAACCCAAACAACCCCTGTGTGCAGAAGCTCTATCACGTCCCATCGTATCACATACAGACTCTTTCATTCATCTGAACTCCACATACACAGTTTAAACAGGAGCTCGACAGCAGAGTGTCCTCACTGATCTGATCTGCAGGAGACACGCTCTGTCTGAGCCGGGGTACGTGATCCAGACCAGGTTTAATTCAGGGCTGTAATGGAACAGTTTTCAGGAGAATGTCACTTAATGGCCTTGTTTTGGGCTTCTGTTATTGCCTTTTACGTTTTTGTTGTCCTAGAATATTATTTGTTTTCTATGTCAATCTATCTTTGTTTATTCTGTCTCTATTCACCCACAAACACACACACACACACACACACACACTCACACACACACAAACAAATGAACAAACAACAAACTGTCTTTCTAAAATGTTTAAAGTACAAAAAAATAATACATAAATACAAAATACACAAATATGTGTGAGTGTGTGTACACAAACATTTCATACTAATAATTAGTAGGATTCAAATGAGGATTCATTTTCAACTTCATACGGTCAAGCGTTCTCTTTCAAAAAAAATGTTTGCTTTAGAAAACATATTTTTCGAAATCAAGTTGTAAAGTAAAATAACTAATGCAACTGTTTTTTGTTGTTTTTTTTGTCCTAGGGATGTGTTTGCAGCGGGAAATCGGCATGTCATTGTCATGGAGTCAAAGGCCAAAAGGTGATGAACAAATGGATCTTAATACTTAAATAAATTTTTTTATTTAAGAAAACAAAATGCTTTAAGTCATTACATTATGAAAATATATGAGATAAGTGCATCCTGTTTTTGGTCAAAGAAAATGTAACGCGTAAATACTTCCCCCTCCTGGTGACATTTCAAACTACAGTACAGTTTTTACAAAATTTGATCATTTTGTTATAGTATATAATTATGTTCAGGTATATATATATATATATATATATATATATATATATATATATATATATATATATATATATATATACAATCGCGTGTTGGTGCATGCGTGTGTGTGTGTGTGTGTGTGTGTGTGTGTGTGTGTGTGTATGAACTATGCCTTAGGACAAATATTAATTTCTTATTTGGACAAAACAATAAGAAAGCCCATGTCTTCCTCATACAGCAAAGTCTGCTCAACACGATTTGAGAATATGAAACGGACGCAGGGCCATGGAACATGGTCTTTGACTGACAAAAACTCAAGCGTGCAAGCCGTGTGCCAAGTTGTAGAAGAAGAAAAAAGAAGCCACTCTATCAGTGTTTCACATTTCTCTCTAGATTTTTTTCCCTTAATCCTTAATCTGTGTGAGTTTATGTTATGATTTGTATAGTATGTTCCAAGATGTCTACAATCATATTCTATCTCACAAATACAAAAAAAAATCCGGAAAATATTTTTGGAAATATTTTAAGCAATTTTTTTGCTCTAGAAGTTGTATTCTGAAAACACTACATGACAATACGAAATTAACTCAACCTAATTAAAATCCACAAAAACAATTTATTATACGTATAGTGTAAATGCATCCATTTATTCATTTTCGGAACCGCATACACCACATTACTATTCCTTTTAGTATTGAAGTAAAGGTTGCCTTGACGTGGCTTTAGATGTTTAAAGTGATTTTTTCAGAGCTTGTCAAGTAACACCGGATACGTTTTAAAAACACTGACTGGAATTTTTCGAGATTTTTTTGCATGTTTTCCACGCTAATTGCACAGCAGTATGCTTTTATACATTACAGCAATACTGTATGTCATCACATTAGGACTCCTTTGGTAATAGCTCATTAGCATCCAAAGAGAAGTCCAATCGGTTCTGGGTGGCATTATGAGGATTATGAGATGGCATGACTGAAGCGTCGGCCCCCCAGGATTCTATATCAGATTAATAGTGCTACACTGTTGAATGCCAGAGCTACAGAAAACTCTTATCAGCAAACGTCACGCACCTGCTCTTATGTATGTGTCCACCTGTGTAGAAGTGAATGCTGCTGTTTTGGGTGGCTCTCTCCATGGTATGTTCATTCCAATAAACGCTGCTCTTTACTAGATTTCACATTTATATCATATCTTTCTAACAGTGCTGATGGGCCTTTTCTTGTTTTAACAGGGTGAAGTCGGGTTTTCAGGACCACCAGGGGAAATAGGACGTGAAGGCTATTTAGGAAATGAAGGCCCACCTGGAGACCCCGGTCCGAAAGTATGTAGAACAAAATCTGATTTGCAAGCATATGTTAAAATATCTTATACATATGATATACACATGCTATACATATTTTGTGAGCTTGATATAAATCATTTGTAAATAATATACTATTTGTTTTCTGTGTAAAGATCTGGTATTTTTTTAGTACATAGATATAATTTGAATGTTACTAGTATATTACAACCAGGACATTTGAACAGTTTTAATTATTAAAAATAATTGTATAATAATAGCAGTATAATAATTGCATTTCTCTCACAGGGTTTAATGGGCATTCCTGGTCTGCCTGGAATGAAAGGGTCTCGGGTAGGAACAGTGTTTACTAGTTTATTATATAGCACAAGAAACATATAATAATAAAACAATTTTTTCACTTCAGGGTAGTTTAGGTTCGCCGGGGTTCTATGGATTACCAGGACAACCTGTAAGTTTTTAATGTGCATTTTCTTTTCTAGTTTTGATTACTAAACTAAACTTTAAATACTAGTTAGTAAAAACATTTTTTTCAATACAATCCTCAAAATGCGAATGTTGTTGTTGTTTTGTTCTGGATCTGCATCCAGAAAATTGTAGGTTTGGTTCACAAACAGTTTAACAGGAAAAGTTTGAAAATGTTATTTTCCTACAGGGTCGACCTGGGATACAGGGTCCAACTGGACTTTCTGGTCGGCCAGGATGCAATGGCACAAAGGTACTGATGCCTTCTAAGGCCAGGGAAATGCTTCTATTTTTGACATATAGAAATAGCGTACTTAACATACTTACAGTAGCATACATCATAAAAATCTTGAATTGTCTATACAGTGTATTATAACAGACACGAAAATAGTACGTAAACATCATTAAAAATTCAACTATTTGTTTTGGTAGAACAGATTTATTATAGGATCTAGTCTGTGTATTGTAAACACACTAAATTTACTAAAAAATGTCAATAACAGTAGATTTATTGTTGCAAAAAGATTTCTGTAAAAATATGTCTGTGTTCAAACTAAATAGATAATGCCAATGATATAGCTAAAGCTAACACCCATAAACAACAACACAACGACTGTATACAGTATGTTTGTGGTTTTTTATAGGGTGAACCTGGACCTCCAGGTGTTATTGGACCGACGGGACGTCCAGGATGGCAGGTTAGTTTTTTGTGCGTGGGAGAGGAAACAAGGAATGGGAAGGAAGGGTAAAGAAATGATTTTCTAGACATGATATGAAGGAACAAAACAAAAAAAGTTATTTATATACACACATTTTTGCTAGCATTTTCAAATGTGTGTCTTAATATATTTGTTGTGTTAGTGATAGCCGACCAACATGGCTATACTATTGTTGCTTTCATTTACTAAATTATAATTTAAATCTATTACATTTAATTTATTTCACTGTAATTGCTTCAGGGCCTTCCAGGAAATCCAGGACCCAAAGTGAGTAACATTATAGTTTTTAAAATCAATGCAGACATTTTATGATATTGTTTTTTTTGAAAACCTATGTTATGTGTTCTGATTTTTAGGGAGATACTTATTTTTTCCCACCAGCTGGAGAAGTGAAAGGACCACCTGGTACACCAGGTAAATTTGGAGCTCAAGTAAGTCATTGAAATTATTTATCTATACATATTAATATTCATTTTTTTACCCCTTATTTCATTTTTGAGTCACGAGAGTTGGATCTCATCAACTTTGGCCCAGAATACAAACACATACACAATGTGAATTATTTAAATCCCAATTGAACCCTTAAACCCAATGCATGTTTTTGGACTTTAAAAGAAAAACACAGAACATAGTGGAAACCCACACAAGCACTGAGAGAACATGCAAACTCTGAACAGTGAGACCCCAATTGGGCCTTGAACTCGCACCTCGAGTCTCAATTAAGTCTCCTTCTTGAAACACACTCTCTCCCCTTAAGCATATTAATTTATTTTCTACCGCTTACACCAATTCTGGGGCATGTGGAGCTTATTTGGTCATTTTTCCAATGCAAAATCACCGAAAACACATGCTATGGGCCCGTGGGAGGAAACCGGGAGAACATACAATCTCCGCACTAAGTTTGAAACGGAATATACCGTTTGTGAGAGAAGATGTGCAATTTCCTCAAAAAGTAGAAAATAAGCCACAAAAACATTAAAGTCGTTTAATATGTAACTACGTATACTAGTTAATTGCTACTAAAATGGTTTCAAAATGGTGCCTAACCCGTCCTGACCCTCTCCCTCTCCGTACCCTTGGCTCTAGTGATTTGTTGTTGAACAAAAGACTCAAAAAAATTAGTCACTTTACAGAATTATTTGTTTCACTTTTATTCTTTGCACTGATTCTTTGCAATGATCGGAACTGGTTGAAACTGGTTGGCCATCAATTCAGGGAGTTATCCGCCTTCAAGCCTAAAGTTTCAAGTAATTGCAGCAACTCCAAGTGGCACAGGAATTGAAAAAAATATATATATAAAATTGGATGAATAGAAAAATGGTTGAATGACTAACATCAGTCAGATCTGAGAAATACGTCTTCACAGGTTAATGCTGTTCACGCAAGAATTCGGATTTGTTAACCACAGGTTCAAGTAACCAGAACTAAATGTATATACTGCACATACATTTGATGGAACCGTATTTAATAGTCTGATTTGTAATGGATATGCAGGGTCTCCCAGGGTTACCCGGAAATATTGGGTTAGTCGGACCTGAAGGGCAGAGAGGCAAACAAGTAAGTCATCAATATTCTTTGTATAATCATCGTTTTCAAGTAAAGAATGTTCACCAGTATTATTGTCAAATGCAACGTTTAAGCTTTGCTGTATGTTTTTAGGGACTTCCAGGGTTTCCTGGAATCCCAGGAGAAAAGGTAAGTCCTGCAAGTCTGTCATTGCAAGAAAACACAACAGCTTGTACATAGGTTTACTTTTTTTTATAGTTAGTTAAATGTTAAATGCTCTACTATAGGGAATGGAGGGTCGGAGCATCGGGATTCCTGGACCGCCTGGTCAGAAGGTCAGGACTTTTACTGCATAGCATTGAGTTGAACACAATGCTTATCCTTGGTTACAAAGCAAGTATTATTTTTCTAATGATGCTGGGTATGTGCTTTAGGGTGACAGGGGGCCACCTGGTGTTCCTGGACCAAGAGGCATTAAGTTATTTGTAACTGGTCCAAAAGAGCCCAAGGTAAACGTAAAGGTTTTTTTCTTCTTCTTTTTTATTTTAATAAAATGTAGAAAATAAATGAACCTTTTGCTTGTGTTTTAGGGGGACAATGGGGAAATTGGTGATAATGGATGTCAAGGTCCCAAGGTCTGCAAAGCATACAAACAAAGCATAACGCTAGTGTTTTTAATATTTTGGCCTTATTTCAAAACTCTGCCACTTATTTCTCAGGGTCCTGATGGTTATTTGGGTTCTAAGGGGACAAAGGGTGAAAGTGGGGAACCTGGTGGTCCGGTAAGATCACCAATTCAAGAGTATATTAGTATAGAGTATATTCTCTATAATCATTAAAAACTAATTATTAAGTTCAAATTATTCTGCTTTAATCTGATTGTGGTTTGTTTTAATTCTAACTTGGTCCCTGTCTGTAATAGTTTATGTGCAATTCATTGCTTTTATTTCAATAATTTATGTTGTAATGTTCTTTCTTTATGTTTTCTAATGTATGATTTCTAGGGAAAACCTGGAAAAGAAGGCTTAAGTGGAGAAACAGGAATGGAGGTGAGTATACACTTATGAATTCAGGTTCACCGGAAGGCTTTAAATAATAAATTCATAATTGTTGTGCTTATAGGGAATTCCTGGAGATGTCGGATTTCAGGGTGTTACAGGAATAGCTGGTGAAATGGTATCTCTTAAACTACTTAATATGTTCGTGATTTGTGTTTGAAAATAAAGGAATGCTTTTATTCTTTGAAAAAAAAGAAGTTATTTAGTTATGTGTTTATGTATTTTTTAGGGCTGTTAAAGTTAATGCGTTAACTCACTTATAGAAAGAACAGAGTGCAATTCAATAAATCACAGTCTCTTAGACGACTGCGTGCGCATGCGCACTGCGCACAGACCATATGTCGGACTTTTGTTTCTTTAGATAAAAATGTGTGATCAGTCTTTTCAGCTAGACTAATTAGTGCCATACTTTTGCCACACAAATATACAAATACATATCCGCTGTCTCTTTTCCTCAAAATAAATTACTTACTTTTTTAATTATTATGACCGGCTTACCCATTGTCTTCTTTAGTCAAAACGGTATATTACAGTATTTAAACAAGTGTTTATTTTGTGTTGAGTTTACATTAATTTACATTGTACACTTCAATATTCAATATTACAATATTCTATACGTGTTCATGTTATTAATAATTGTTAATACTAAAGAATTAATAATAATAAATGATTATTATTATTATTATTTGTGATTTAATCGCGATTAATTGCGATTAATTTGGTTGAGGAAGTGCGATTAACTAGTTAAAAAAATTTTATTGTTTGACAGCCCTATTTTGTGAAGTGTTTTTTTCAAACGACGCTGACTTGTTTGTAACGGCAGAACAGTATTTTTTTAATGTAGCTAAACATGAACCATTGTTTAATTTTCTGTACATTAATACAAACTCAGAATCAAACTCTTTTTATGTTTTTTTAGGGTTTAAAAGGTGACCCTGGGACTCCTGGTCTTCCTGGAGAAGTATGAATTAAAATAGTGCTGTATTTGTGTGTGTGTGTGTGTGTGTGTGTGTGTGTGTGTGTGTGTGTGTGTGTGTGTGTGTGTGTAGTCTGTGTTTGTGTCTGTGCTTTATTTTAATTATTAAATTAGTTGTATTTGCATTAAGACATTTGCATTCACTGTGTCTGTGCATCTAATTTATTATTTTTTTTTATTAATGGTTACATTTTGTTTTAGGTCATTAGTGTTGATAGAGAAATCAAGGGTTCAAAGGGTATTCAAGGGCCACAAGGACCGCCTGGTTTACAAGGCAGTGAAGGTAAGCACATTTTTCACAATTTTAATTAGAATTTGTTTGCAATGATTAGCTTTTTCTACAGTTAAATTGTGAAAATACAAAAGTCAAATGAGTGGCCCAAGGAATGCCTGTGAGTTTAGCTTTTCCTATCGGTGACATGAGGCCAGAAGTTGTACCTGTATAAGATTTTAGAGACGTCTTCTGCTGAAGTGCTGTTCAGTGTCATGGAGATAGAGCTTGTTCAGTGCATTTATTGTATTATTGCTCTTACAGCAAAGGAGATTGTACTCTTCCATCAACAAAACAATGGAAACTCAACCGTTAGAAAAGATGATGATTCATCAACTGTTTTGTTGATCATGAACAGTGCCTAACCACCACTGCCTCTCAAAAACATGGCACTATTTGGCACTATACTGAACATAACACATCATGTCTGGGATTTTGGTATTAGTTTGAGAAACACTCAACTTATATGTAGAGCAAGGTGCTCAAGTCAAACATTGCCGTTACATTAACTGGCATAACCAACATGCTTCATGCCATACATGGGCAAAAATGGTAGGCTTGTGTGATTTTGCCACTCTTCTGTTCCATATTTCTTCATGCTTACCTCTTGGTGTAACTGCAGATAGTAAAGTTTCCGGCAGGACTAGTTAACAGTTACGTTGATATTCAGCCAAGTGCAGGGTTTAGGTCCGCAGTTACCCTACTCCTAATGTTCAGAAATATTGTACAGCTTTTCAGTGCTTTCAACTTCAGCCGCATGCCTTTGACCACCGTCTTTGTGCTCTACTACACACGTTAAATCAAATTATGTAACCAGAACCATTTTGTTTAGGTTTCAGTGGGTTTCCCGGAAATCAAGGTGCCCCAGGTACTTTATAGAGTGAATTACTCTTCTCACACGGAAAAAAAATGTAGTTTACAAAATACATAATCTCTAATTTTCAACATCAGGCAAAGGAACACTGGGTCAAATGGGAAAGCCAGGACCACCCGGATTTAAGGGTGTGAAGGGAGAAGCTGGAAAATCTGCATTTGACACAAGAGGGCCTAAAGGACTTGATGGGCCCACAGGGGAAAGAGGACCTCCTGGTGAGGTTGGACCTCCAGGGATCCCAAGTATGTAACTGTTTTCAGCAGATGCATATTTTGCATGCAGCAGATGCATACTTTTGAATTATTAAATGTGCTTTTTACACATATATAATTATAGAGTTTGCTCTTCTTCCCATTAGATGTCAATGTCCACAAAGGACCCCAAGGTCTTAAGGGTGTCAAAGGCTTACTAGGCCCTGAAGGTCTGCGTGGAGAATCAGGAAAACCAGGTAACATACATTATTACTATAGTAATTAAATAATAACCATACACGCTGTAAATCGGCAATTTTAATTTTCTTCACAGGAGATCAAGGGGATCTTTGCAGACTGTGTGCTTCCTCTTCTGCTGACCCTGGACCTCCTGGGCCACGTGGAATTCCTGGATCCCCTGGCAACCCAGGTAAGGTCTTCATTTTTTTTTATTTGTAAATATACACTTTTAAATTACATTTTCACGCAGAATGCACAATTTGTTTCCACTGCAGGACCTGTAGGATTTATGGGGGTTAAAGGGTCCAGTGGCTTAATAGGACCAGAAGGTCCACCAGGTCCTCCGGTATGTTTGCTTCAGACTGCACCCAACATACTGTAGACTTTATTAAGTTTGCTAATAAGATGTGCTGACAGTACATTTTCTACTAAAGGGTTTTTTAGGTCCTCCGGGAGTACCTGGAGCTCCAGGTGCAAAGGGGGATATGGGAACAAGATCAGAAATTGGAGAAAAGGGCCAACAGGGAAATAGTGGTAAAAGTGGAACTATAGGTAAAAATGGGCAAGATGGTGTACCAGGCGTCCCTGGCTATAAAGGACTTCCAGGAGATAAAGGATTCTGTGTACGTAGTTGCTTTTATTGGCTGTAATGTTCTGATGGATAATTACATTTGTCTTTCTTTTTCCTATATTCCTCCTAATGTTATTTTCCAAGTTCCTCTTTACATTGCAAACTCAACAACCCAATAGGTTTGTATTTTTTTTTTTTAACATTTAGGGACCTCCGGGACCTAAAGGAAATCAAGGTGGGTCAGGAATTGATGGAGAACCCGGTCAAACAGGACCAATGGGGAGCCAAGGGTCAGTTGGTGTTGGACCCACAGGGTTTCCTGGGAATAAAGGAGACTCAGGAGTTCCAGGTATTCCTGGAAACCCTGGAGATTCAGGTAATGCTTAAAGTTTTCTGCTATGACCTTCGATGGGATCAGATTTGTGCTTTTGATTGCAAGAATTGCATGTTCAATTGCCAGAATGACTGGTACCACAACTTAAGTGTCATTGAGCATGACATGGAACGCAATCTTTTAGGTGCAGTCTTGTCAACTCACTGCTTACTGTGTGTATTCACTTAATTGTCACAGGTAAATGCAGGGCTGTCATTTTAACGTCCCTGCTGTAGTTGCCACATTTGAAAAAAAGAATACATCACTTTAAATAAATATTTTGTTTTGCCCTTGTATATACGTATGTACGTATACTTTGTTTGAAATCTTTATTGTGTAATTCTAATAAGAAAGAATTTAATATTTGAATATTATTGTTACTTACCACAGGTGAAAAGGGATCTCCAGGATCTATATTAATGACACCTGGAAACCCTGGAGATCCTGGACTTCCTGGTCTTCCTGGTCCACGAGGACTCAAAGGTAAATTCGATTCTTGACAAAATGAGAACTGTTTTTTGGATAATTCAATATTTATTTTTGTTCTTTGAAGGTAATGAAGGTTGTGCTGGTGTTCGTGGTTTTCCTGGAGTGAGTGGATTTAAAGGAGAGAAAGGGGTGTCTAATCCTGGAGGTCTTGGAAATCCCGGACCTAGAGGTGTTATTACATTTCACAAATTATAGAACATTTGTGCTTAATATTAAATTGTGCAGTAATTTTCACAATTTGTGAGCTAAAATCTTGTTTTTAGAAGTATTTTGGAGTATAATTCAGTTCAAACTTCAAATTTGATTAAGCTAACATGAATGCAAAATTGTATTTGTTGGAATTTGAACAAATAGAAAATATTTGAGTAAAGATACTACTGTAAGTGATCATGTTTTCTTTCATGTTTTAATGTTTCAGGAGACAAAGGTGTGAAAGGAAAGCCTGGTCTACCTGGTATCGGAAGCGTAGGTCGTCCTGGACCTCCAGGACCACCAGGAATGCCAGGCCCAAAAGTCAGTGCACTGTGAGGCCAACGGTTGTGTTGATGGTGTTTTGTGGATTAAATATTAAGTAGTCAGTTATTATTTTCAGGGAGATTTTACATATGGACCCCAAGGGCCCAAAGGCAGACGCGGTCAGCCAGGTGAAGAAGGAGGTGTCGGAGATCCGGGCAATGCTGGCCCTGCTGGTTTCACTGGATCACCGGGACAAAGGGGAAGAGATGGGCCTCCAGGAGAAAGTGGTAGGTTTTCTGCATGCATAGTACATTGAGCAAAATACACTGTATTGTAACTGATATCTCTTTAAACAAACTGTTCACACTGTTGCCAGGTGTTCGAGGTGATGACGGTTTGCATGGAGAGATTGGAGTTCCTGGCTGTTGTAGTGCAGGAAGTATAGGTGATGAAGGAGCTACTGGAATCAGAGGAGCAATTGGCCCATCAGGTGAGGAACATTGGATGTATTATGAATAGTGCTGTCAAAGTTAGTGCGTTAACGCACGTGATTAATTTTAAGTGCTTTATCGCGTCAATTATTTTTATGCCATTAATCAAGTTGCATTTTATTTTACTTTTGGTTTGGCAAAGTGCAATAAATAGAAGCAAGAGAGCCCCAGCTGTCTCTTGGTGCGGCTCATTAAGATCAGCAGCTCACAGTCATTGAGTTCAGGTGTTGTCACTTAGGCGAAAAGTGTTTAAGTTACACTGACCTACTTCTCCCCTCTCAGTGAGCAACACAGACAGTTTCTTTTCAACTGCAATTACTCAACTGCTCTGTTCAAAAAGCCGAAGCTTTAGATTCATACGGATTAGATAAACAGACAACACTGTATTTACATACACTTGTTTTTAAAATCATTCTAAGCTTTATGTAGACATATCATGTTAGATGTTAGATGTTTCATGTTAGAGTGATGAGTATTTAATAAGTTTTATTTCAGTTGACAAAGATTAGGCAAAACACGCTTCGCGTTTTAGTTGTATAGTTTTTATTTTTTATTATTATTTAATTTTTTTTACAAAAATCACAATGTCCTGTTTTTTATTAAGAGTGTAACCTAAAAAAATATGTACTTCCATTGATGGATAAGACACACTTATATGTAAGACCAAAATTGACATTTTTGTGTGTTTTATCTTGAAAAAAGTCTCGAACTCGGAGGATTAAAAACCAAAGACAATACATTGCAAATTGAACAAAAATTATATTAAATTATTTTACAGTAACTAAACAAGTGTTTTTTTAGTGTTGATTTTACATTAATTTATATCACACCTCAATATCCAATTATTCAAGCTTCAGTATAATTTAATTGCTATTAATCGCAATTAATTTGGTCATGGAAATGCGATTAACTAGTTTAAATAAATGTATCATTTGACAGCCCTAAATATAAATTAGAACAAGTATGTTAAAAATATGCTTTACAAGTATGAATACTGATTAAGGCAACCCACGTGATCAAACTTCAATTTTAGGGTTACAAGGTCGTAATGGTTCTCGTGGTGAAACTGGGCCACCTGGACAGGGTTTACCAGGTGTAACAGGCACTGCTGGGATACCAGGACAAATTGGATTGGCTGGTTCAATGGGTGTACAGGGACCAAAAGGTTTTAAAGGTCGAACTGGGCAATCAGGCCATCCAGGTACTAAGCCATGATGATACTCAAGAAAAAGTATGAAAATGTCAATAAAACAAAGTATTGGTTCATTTTAATTTTTCTAGGCCCTCAAGGAACAGAAGGATTTCCCGGAATATTTGGTCCATCTGGGATAGTTGGGATTATTGGACCACCTGGACTTCCTGGACCCAAAGGTTGCAATGTAGACACACAGGCAAACACAATTACACAAGCTGTACGATTTATTTGTGATGGTGATGATGACATAAGATCAATATTTTTTCAGGCTTGATGGGGCGTAATGGATTACCAGGGGACTTGGGAAAATCTGGTGCACCAGGAGACCGTGGGGAACCTGGACCTAAGGGGCAGGCAACAAGTTCTGTGTTTATGGGGGATACTGGTGATCCTGGAGAACCAGGTGACTCCATGACTTTACAATCTTTGCCTTTCATTGCAATTAATGATCATTATTCAATCATATTTTTAGTGGGAAAAAAATGTATTTACTGAAAGTGTGACCGGTAACCTTTTTAGGCCTTCAGGGTCTAACCGGTGCTAAAGGAGAACAAGGAATTCAAGGTATTCCTGGAGCAACTGGAAAGAATGGGCTTGCAGGAGGCCCTGGTCAACCAGGTATAGAATCCGTTACCGTCCATCTACTTCCGGTTATCCATGGCTGGGTAGCAGGGGGAAATAGATATTTTTTTAACAGATTTTATCAGACCCCCCCCCCCCCTCCAGGTCCCCAAGCCACCTCAGCAGACTCATCTCAATGTTGAAGAGAAGCAGACTATGAGTTCCTCCAAGGTGTCAGAACCCTATCACCTTGCAAAGAAGACTATTTATATTGGCTTGAGTCAAAGACCTTGTTCGTTTGGCCATGATCCATAGTTTGTGAACTTTGGACTTGCTTCACTACAATGAACAGTTTGTCAATTTCCCATTACTTTTACTCTCAATTGTGATCAAGACCCCAAGACACTTTAACTTTCTTTACTGGCTAGATCTTCACTTACACCGGTAGAGAACAGTCCATCGTTTTCTAGTCGATGACCATGATCTTAGAATTTGTAATATTGTATATTATCTGTTCCCAGTACATGTTGGGCTACAAATGGGCTGCCCTTTGTCACCTGTTTGGTTCATTATTTATATAGACAGGATTTCTAGAGGCAGCCAAGGGATGACGACGGTCTGGTTTGGGGACCAAATGATTGTAACTCTCCTTTTAGTAGATGACATTGTCTTGTTCGCTTCTTCAGACCAAGATCTACAGCAGGCACTGGGGCAGTTTCCAGATAAATGTGAAATGGCAAAAATGAAAATTAGTACCTTAATTTGTTCTACCTGAAGTTCATAAAGCCCAAGCCCGAACTCTCAATATAAAATATTTGTGTAACTATTGCATTTTTAAGGTCCTGCTGGTGAGGTTGGTCACAAAGGTCTTCCTGGTAATCGTGGACTTGATGGGATCTATGGAGACCCAGGTGTCATGGGATTCCCAGGTATGCTACCCACTTTTTTTTTAAATTGTCTTCCAAAAAATATATGGTTTTATATTGCACTTGTTCACTAATTTTCTAATAGGGATCAAAGGACTTAAAGGAGCGTCTGGAGTCCGTGGGGACATGGGAACACCTGGTTTTCCTGGACCTGATGGACCAAAGGGTATAAAAGGTGAACCCAGCCCTGCAGAGCCTGGACCTCGAGGATTTCCTGGGCCAAAGGTATAACTTCATATCATTGAGGTTTAAGGACACTTGCTACAAGTATTATATGTGGTTTCTGTAAATTATATAAAAAGAATGTGTTTGTGACCCCGGTTGCCATTTTCATCAGGGTGAACCAGGATTTCCTGGGTTTAGAGGGGAAAAGGGTGACAAAGGTTTATATGGACCAAATGGACTTCCAGGTAACACAGGGCTTCCTGGGGGACAAGGTGAAACTGGAGTACCAGGAGATCCCGGTAATCACAATCTAAAGAATTTGCTCACATTTACATCATACAAAAACTTACATCATACAAGTTCTTACTTTTGTATTGGCTTTCATGTTGTTTGTTCTTTGTCAGGACCCCCAGGAGCTCCTGGTGATGAAGGCTTAAATGGGCCGATAGGTGGAATAGGTTTGCAAGGGCCCAGTGGTCAACGAGGTATGAACAAACAATGTAACTTCATTTATTTTGATAAATAAAATAAAATATGCATATGCCAAAATAAATGTAAAATAATAACAGAGGTATTACATTCTGATTTTTTCCCGTTTTTTGTTTTGGTCAAATTAGTATGTTTTGTTCTTTCTCTTCTTCAATTGTTTCAAGGTGTACCAGGTTCAGCTGGAGATCCTGGACCTCCAGGACCCCGTGGAGAGCAAGGAAGGGATGGAATTCCTGGTTCAACTGGGGAAAAAGGAGACAGAGGGGGTAGGATGTCACTCATAAATGTACATAAATGTACATTTAGCAACTGCTTTATCAAACCTTTTTAGTTTCAAAAAACGGGACTCCAGGCCTTGCTGGCATCAAGGGTGAGAAGGGTAAGCCACCATAACCATACTGTTCTATATGTTCAACAGTACAGCAAGTGTTTTTCAGAAATGCTTGAATTTTTCTGTCTGATTCCAGGCCTCAAAGGCAGTCCTGGTCCTCAAGGGCCATGTGGCCCACCTGGACCCTGTGGACCTGTTGGTAATACTGGGCTTCAAGGAAGACTAGGAGAACCAGGGCCTCGCGGATGTCCTGGCCCACCTGGAATGTGTATTTGTGGATTAAAAGGAAACAAAGGGTCTGAAGGACCACCCGGTCCACAAGGTAAATCATGTGTACCCCTTTTTATTAGGACACATGCTTTCCACTACCCTACCTACTGTTTATGTTGAAAAACAATTTTTGCAAAATAAAGAAAATTTTATAAAATATTAATCAAATTATAAAATATTCAATTATAAAATATTATCAAAATTAATCAAAACTATATAAGATGACAAAATGTAAGATATTCCAAATTATTTTGGGGGGGTTTATCACAGGTCTTAAAGGACTCCGTGGACCACCTGGGAGTATTGGTCCTGGACAAAAGGGTAATAAAGGAAACCCTGGGATCTTAGGACTTGTAGGGGCTCCTGGGTACATTGGGGAGCATGGGGATCCTGGAAGACAAGTAAGTTACCTAAAATTATTCCAATGTACAAACTAAATTTTTGACAAATATTATTTGGATTTTGAGGGGAATGATGGAAATCCTGGTATCAAGGGACCAAAAGGCGATATGGGACCTTTGGGTTTTGTCGGACCAGCCGGTACATATCTTTTATCACAATGTTTAAAATAGTTTTCAGGTCTATCATTTCATTGCTACTTCCTACTGTGTTTGTAATTCAGGCCAGAAAGGAAATACGGGTCCAGCTGGACTCAGTGGATTAAAAGGATGTAAAGGAGCTTCTGGCCCTAAAGGTGATTTTATTTTTTAAATGGAAACGACACAACACAATTTACGAAAACGTGTTATGTGGTTTGCCCAATTTATAATCAAATTTAACTCTCTTACTGTAAATAATTGTCTAGGGCCTAAAGGTTGTGATGTAGTAAGCGAGGTAATTCTTAGTCCAGGAGATCCTGGTGTTCCCGGAATAGTTGGTTTGAAAGGAGAACAAGGAAACCCTGGAGATGAAGGTCTTCAAGGACCTCGAGGTACAAAACAAAAAAATCCTGTGAAAATGTAATCAAAGATATAACCATATCAACCATACGTACTATTGTACAGGAAAGCAAGGTGCCACCGGAACTACAGGTTTTGACGGTGGTCCTGGAAGTCCTGGACCTCCTGGACAAAAGGGAGACTTTGGTCCATCAGGACTACAGGGTGCAAAAAGAGGCTTATGACATTTGAATAAGAGAAATAACATTGTTCAAACCTACCATCTTTGTTCCCATAGGCCTTCCTGGCTTTTCAGGTGAAGTGGGGAAGAAAGGCTCCATAGGACCACCTGGCCCATCGCTAACACCTCAAGCAAGAGATGGGTTTTTATTTACCAGACATAGTCAGAGAATTAATGTACCTATCTGCCCTGGGAATTCAAAAATAATGTACACTGGATATTCACTTCTCTTCATCAATGGCAACAACCGTGGACATGGACAAGATTTGGGTAGGACATATACACAGCACTTATGCACTGCAAACACTCATAATACATGTTTCTTCAGCCATTTTCAAATGAACTGAAAAGTTTGAATCATAAACAAACATTCATGAAAGCACAATCTGTCTGTGTGTGACTAAAGGAACTATGGGAAGCTGTTTGCCAAGGTTCTCCACTATGCCTTTCCTTGTCTGTAATCGTGAAGACATTTGTCGCTACGCCTCTCGAAATGATTATTCATACTGGCTTTCCACTGACACACCAGTGTCTCCAGACAAAGACGTGATTCCTGCTGACCTGTTGGGAGAGCACATTAGCAGGTAAAGACGGAGCCTTCGAGAAGTTAATACAACACCTGATTATTTTAATTTGATACCAACGAGTATTCAATGAGATCCTTAGCCCGCAGGAAAGACATCTTCCCACAAACTCTATTCTCCTGAAAAAATGCTGTTTGAAATGTCTTATTTAATATTTTTTTTTGCAGCAAAAATGCTTTTTAACTAAAAATTGATTTTTCGTTTGCCATTCTAAAATGTTATACCTAGTCAGTCATAACAACAATATGAAATGCATTTTGAAAACTGATTTCTGATTTGCATTTTACACTGTGTAATTTTTGTGTTTGATTTGTGTGTTTTTTTTTTTCCAAAAGATGTGCAGTTTGTGAGGCTTCAGCTAATGTTATAGCGCTTCACAGTCAGACCGCTGAAGTCCCTCAGTGTCCTTTTGGGTGGATTTCCCTGTGGCACGGTTACTCCTTTGTAATGGTTAGTACAACGTAAAAAAAATGTTTTTAACAAATGATATTTTTCTATATTCCAGATCAACATGTTTGTATGTTTACTAGATTTTTTTACTTTTTCTATTATTATTATCTTTTATTATCAAGCTGTATTTTTGTTTAAATGTACTTTAAATGTGTTTAATTGTATTTACGCAAATATAACGCCCATTTTTTCAAACTTTCGACGCTCAAAAACATGCCCATTTTTTCTTATTTCATTTTTATATTAAGTCAGGAGCAATCACAAATAAACAGAAACACGTCATCTTTATGCAATGTAGTTGTGCGTGTTTGTCTTTAAATAATGGTTTGAAAAGCAGATGTGCATATAAGCTTTTATTGGCTCAATAACAGAAAAAAAGAAAGATTAGCCACGCCACAACAGTTAACATGGACAAAACAACACTGGAAGAAGTAAGATTAAACTAAATACAATGATTGATATTTTAACAGACACACCATATTGCATCCTGTAAAAATGGCTATTGAGTCTATAAGCATGCGTCAGAGCAGAAAGAAAACACTGGACTCAAACGCTGGGAGCAAAAACAATGAAATCGCTCTGTCTGCTACACACAGCAAAACAACACTGTTCTGATATTTATGTCTGACAAAGACGCAGCTTTAGTCTGATGCTTAAAGTCTCGTGGGAGGTAAACGCTTCACTGTAGAGACACTGAGAGTTCTGGGAGTTGGAGTTTTTATGACTACAATGGATTTTTTTTAAACTATTATTCAATTAAAAACGACATTGGAGTGATACAAGTCACAAGTTAAGTTTACTAAATAATGAAAGAAATAGTACTTACGTTAAAAAAAAAAATACGTAATTTAACCAATTTTATATCGTAGCTGAAAAATCAGGGGAGTGCTTATATTTGCGTAAATACTCCATTATGCAGTATCAACCTGAACAATTAGGGAACAAAGGCCGACCAGAAAAGCCTGGACAGGACTAATTACGCACTGACAGCTAATCTCCCTCCGCGACAATTGTGCCTCTTTACCGAGGTCCTCTTAAGGGATCGCTCAAACTTGTTCATGAGTTGTTGTTATTAAGAGGTTCCACATCCGTGCTTTCTTCGTCCCTGGAAACCTTGCCTTCATCTGCTTCATCCCAGCGCGACAACTACCCATCTTACCCATAATACCCATTTTACAACTGTTCCATCTGAGGGTTGAAATAATGATATAATTATTCTATAATTAAAGCATTAAATAATTATGAAATAATTATAAAATTAACTATATAATTAAAGCATTGAAATGTATTTAGAGACAAGGTAATAGTCCAGCTAACGGGTCGACTGGATGAAGAACCCACACGCACGGCACGGACGCATTCCCAGATTGGAGTTTAATCCAGAGACGTGGCCAAAAGCAGGCAGGGTCGGTACATGAGCTAGACTAGAAAACACGAATCATATCAAGACTAACAAGGCAAGACTAGAGTTAACAAGACTGGAATTAAAGGCAAGACGACAAGCAAACACATCTGACAATCAAGCAAAAACATTGTGAATGAACTGGTGCATAAATACAGAGACATAATTACATAAATGACCAACAAAGGGTGACATGGAGAAGCAAAACAAAATAATAATAATAATAATAATGAGTATTTGTAGGGCGCTTTTCACAGTTTTAACTGTCAGTTTTAACTGTCTCAAAGCGCACGTGTAAATATGTAAGGGAAGTGTTGCTTTTTATTCAATTTATCGTCTGGATTGTTAAGTAAGTGGCTGCGGTTATGACAAGACAAAGACCAAAGACCAGGGCTTTTAAAAAAAATAGACCAAAGGTTTTCAAAATAAGTTCTGCACGGCTATGAGCATGGATCCATGACACAAGCTAGTTTGTTTAAATTAATCCACTTCAATTTTGTTCTCACTTTAAAGTTTAAAAGTGGACTTTTCTTAAGTTTATTTTATATGTACTATACAATGCACTTTAAATAAAAGGCTCTTATTTTCTACAAAATAAGTTTAGTGAAAACACATTTCTTTTGAATAATGATTGTTTAAATCCTTAATAAACGTTTTTATTTTTTGCTTACTTAGCAAACAGGTGCAGGTGCACAAGGGTCCGGGCAGCCACTGGTGTCACCTGGGTCATGTCTTGAGGAATTTCGGAAGATTCCATTTATAGAGTGTCATGGACGTGGAACTTGCAACTACTTCTCTGATTCTTATGGCTACTGGCTTGCATCACTCGACCCAGAAAGAATGTTTAGGTAATAAAGAACAAACCTCAAACTCAGACAATATATTAAAACGTATGTTGGATTGAGTTAGGGACACCTGGGTTTATGTGGACGTCTGGCCAAGGATATCTCACTCCTAAATATTGTATATAGATGCAAAACATCTTTTTCTGTTTCAGATCATACTGACTTTTTAGTTTTTTTGTTTTCAGCAAACCAGTTCATCAGACAGGAAGACAGGAAGATATCATCAGCCGCTGCCGTGTCTGCATGAAGCAATAGTTCAGAGGTAAAGACTTGAGAAAATGAGATCATGAGAAAAACAGCTCACTTCAACAGTTTTACGAAAGAAAGCGTAAGTTCAATATGTGGAGGATTGTTTTTTCTTAAATCTAACAGCTCAAAGCATCATATATCATCATGGATTTTTCTATGGCTCCTGCCAAGCACTTATGTATTTAATAATCTGCTGTAAAATGAATATTTTCTGAATCGGTTTTTAACTGAAAGGTAAACTGCCGAACAACTAGTGGACCACTACAATGCTGTGCTGAGATTTTTTCATCAGAAATGAATATTGTAAAATTATCATGCAAACTGTATGTCAATTTGCATTTGTTGTTGTTTTTTTTTTTTTGCATGGTGAAATCATAGAAAATTCCCTCTGATTATGAGCTGAAGTCGACACTAAAGCCGGCTGGTGTCTTTGCACAAGGTTCATTGAAAAAGCAAAACTCATAAGTATTGCTCATATTGAGCATAACCTTACACTGTATATTTTATTCTTATTTTTTTGTTCATGTACCCTTTTATGAGGCTACCATTAAACAGTATTTAATTTACAAATAAGTTCATCAATCATTATTAAAATCAAAACTGATTGTTTTACATCTTATTATTATATTATTTCATGGAGAGATTAACACATTTTTACTAACACATTTACAAAACAATACATAAAGTACATAATTGTAAAAAGAAAATGCAGTTCAATCAGAAAAAAAAGTTTTTTGTACAATTGCTTTTTGTGCCGAGAATTGGCCTTGTTATTAAAAAGTTATTGGTGCCATGTGTTGAATGAGTTTGTGGTTTGTTGTTGAGTGAGGAAGATTTGTGTACCTGTAGGAATTTATGAATTTTGGACAGTCACTTCTATGACTCTATGACACAATTGACTCTATGTTCAGTTGAGACTTGTTTTTTTGTGTTCTTAAATGCATGGAAATGACACAAAAATGGTGCTAAATTAAATATTGTACAATAATCTGTCACTTTTTTTTGGTGGTTTCTTTTGTTCTGCTATAATCTATAATATATATAATATATATAGTGTATTTAATAATTAATTATTATATTTTTATTGTGAAACTCTATATTAACCACAAGATGTCAGAAAAGACTCTTTTTCTATGTTTGTATATTATTTATTTTATATTCTAAGAATATTCTGTTTGTGTCCGTCTGTTTTTTTACTGTTACATAGATTACCAAATTAGTAAACAATGAGTAGAAATTCAACAAAGATTTTGTGAAGCATTTGTGTGTTTCTGAACAAAATCTGCTTTTTCTGGGAATTAAACAGAGGCCTCTACAAACTGAGCCAAGGTAATGTCAGGAAAGACACTCTTCTGGCTTTTGTTCAGGAATAATAAATGCTACAGAACAGGAGACTATTTATTTGCTATGGATATTGTCAAATCTAGAAGGCCTCCACTTCTATTTCTGTAATCAGATTTCATAGTGGTAGGAGATTGGAAAATACGTACATTGTTAAAAAAAACATACCTATCTTGAATATAAGAATGACATGCTGTTTTGACATTTGGCATTGGCAAGTCACTTTCACACTTGTTTTGTTCTTTATAAATGTCTTCTAATGGACATTTAAAGTAAAAAAAAAAAAAAAACCATATAATTTGAATTATACAAATTTTTTTTGTACTTTTAATTTATTTCATTTATTTGACAGACACTTATATAATGCAACTTCCGATTCAGTGTCTTGCTCATTGACTTCCTGCTCAGTTGTGCAGTTTAAACTCACCACATTTTGCTCATTCTCTACCACTGGACCACCACAGCCCTCTAACATTTATTATACTCTCACTTACAAGCTGTTTGAGCGTATGACTATAACACAATGCAAGTTACTTGTTATTCTGATAAAAAAAAAAAGACTAGATGAACTTTAAGGAACATGCTAAAATTGTATACAAAAAAAGAACTAAAAGTTTGTACTTTGCATATATGCTTTTACATATAGCATGTAGCTATAGATTTTTTTCGAACAGTCTAGCGAATAGGTTTTCAAACAATCTGGTTTTGTGGTTCTAATTTAACAAAACCTTTCTGCTCATTTATAGCAGATTCCCTTAATATAATTATATCTGGCTTTCTGCAAAGATCACAGCTGTCACCATCTCAACACACCGCTTTCAAACTTCATTCAGCGTAGAATAATCATCAAATTTGACTTTCCATTACAACTGTTCCATCTGAGGATGGAAATCAAACATCCTCCGCTCGACAAATGAACCTGGTTCTTGTATGAACACTTCAAGAAGAGCCATTAAACTCTTCATTCAGAATCAATTAGGAAGCTCATGAAAGCTTTTATTCTTCATTTGTTCAGTGTGTGTATGTGTGTGTCTGTGTATGTGTGTGTCTGTGTGAGAGAGAGGAAACCATGCATTTCTCTGTTGTGTTTGTTTTAGATTAGTGGACGTCATTCATTTTAATGCTTTTATTGTAACTTGCATTATTGCAATTGGTGCACTGGTGCTATCTTAATGAGCGGGACTGCGGTTAATGTGGGACCACAGGAATCTAACCGCTTTATGACATCACAATCCATCATTACCCAGCAACCCGTGCAGCTGTCAGTCAGCAGAGAACGTTTAAAAAGAGCGCTGTGATAAGTTGGGTACCAGAATCGGAACCACAGCAGTGGAGATGAGGCTGTGCGAGCTGCAGTGTTGTCTGGCCCTGTTGGGTCTGACTCTCATGCTGTGTGGTCGCAGTGCCAGCTCCCAGCCAGAACCGGACTTGGACTTCCGCCATCGCAGACTTCTGCAGAGAGCACGAGCGATCGGTTTGGCAACACAGGTGAGTGTCTAACCATGAGGAACACCATCACCTTTTCCTCGAATGGATGGATGGATGGATGGATGGATAGATAGATAGATAGATAGAAAAAGAACTCAAGGCCTGGATCCAGGATGTCTATTGGATCCAGGAGTCTATTGACTACTTACTTTTCACTTGTAGAATTTATAATTGTATAGTTGGTAGAATTTGTTTAAAACACATGCATTTTATTGTCTCTTAAAGCATGTTTCTGTAAAATGTTTGAAATGCTAAATAATTTATAAGTATGTTCCCTTTTGATTACAAAAAATAATAATTCAATTAATAATCAAATAAATAATAAAAAGAAACACGCCTCAAAATATACTGTACAGACATACAAACTGTGTGACTGTCTATTACATATGTACTGTATAAACGTGTATTTTACTTTTCTTTACTGACTTATATCTACATCATGAGTAGTTTTAAAGTGCAATGATAGACAAATATTAATTTTTAATTCATCTTCACAAATTTAAAATTATGTAAATACATAAATATATTGAGGCAAAGTAAGCTCATAAAATACTCTCTCTCTTTTACTTGCTTGTGCAAATAGATTATTTTTCTCATTTACTCTTTTATGCATTACGTTTTACTCTCAGTTAATTAGATAAATTCTCTCTTAATTAAAACAGCCATTACTTTATAATTACACAGAGGCTTTTGTTGATTCTTGGTCGGCCTAGAATTGTTTCTAAATGAATTCACACCATTACTTTTACTACTTAATTTCTCCTTCAGTTCCGTAAAAGCAAACGTTGAATATATGCGGCTAGTAAGTTCATGGATTAGTTATTTTCTTCAGGACTGGACTAAAAAAGAAGTGGAAGAGCTGCTGACCCTGCTGTCCATGCCTGAGATGCGGGTTCAGGAGAACGATGTATCTGCTGAAGGTGGGAACCAGGATCTGCGTGTGGAGCTGGAGAGATCCACCGAGAACTTGCCGGAGAACCACTTTAACGCCCGAGAGCGCAAGGCAGGGTGCAAGAACTTCTACTGGAAGGGCTTCACTTCCTGTTGAGAGACCACACTTAAACATGTCACCACCAACAGTGACCTCCCTCTAACCTACCACAGAGGTCCAGTCAAGAGTTAATTGGTTCTGTCGTGAAATTGATGAGTTGTACGTAAATTAAGTAAAATAAAATAAAGAATTTCAACAAAGTGGCAGGATGTTTGCTTTTATCTATACATTTATTAGATTTGCTTGTTTTTATTATTTTGAATTTCGAACCCCAAACTATGTTTTTTTTTAATGTTGTGTGTGAGAGAGAGAAAAAGAGAAAAGGAGAGAGTTTTGAGATAATGACTGAGAGAGAGAAAGAGAGTGAGATAGTGAGTAAGTAAGAAAAAGATAAAGAATTTGAGTGAGTGTGAGAGAGCGAGAGTAATAAGAGAGTTTAAAAGAGTGAGTGAGTGAGTGTAAGAAGAAGAGGGAGTTTGAGAGAGTGAGTGTGTGAGTGAGTGAGAAAGAGTATGAGAGATAGAGAGTTTGAGTGAATGTGTGAGTGAGTGTAAGATGGAGAGAGAAAAACAAAAGAGAGAGAAAATAGTCAGTTTGCTGTTGTTGAATGATAAATATAGCCATAATAATTTACGCTATATTATCATTTCATTACCTTTTAATCTGTCTATTGACAAAAACTAAATGTTGTTGCTTGGGTTTATTTTCCCATCATGGAGAGCAGACAGTGTTTTTACATATAGTTGTGTCAAACATTTCTCAACACACTCGTCACACTCAATCTAAAGAGATACGACACGTCACGCGTTCTCCTTTCTTTTCTTCCTCAAACAAACTCGCTTCCTCCAGTGTTCTTCATTACCATGTTATTGTCAGAAAAACAGACCGGAGCTTCGTCTCAGGAGGCTTGCGCACGAATGCACAGACAGGCTGGAAAAAGCAGTTAGTCAGTTGTAATTGTGATTTAATTATAGTTCTGAAAGCAGCGCAAATATTGGGAAGCATCTGCACTGTTTGATTATCGTGAGCGGAGGCTTCACAGACATTATGAACAGCTCTATGATGTTGTGTTTACACACACGCACACTTCCTCTCAGAGGTTTGCATTACTCTCAGGTAATGACCCCGACCGCTGGACAGTTTAGCAGGTCAAACAAGTCATTTCCACTCACTGTTTTTGAAAAAGAAATCAGAGTCCTCAAATGTGCAAAAACTTGCGTCTCTAATTCAAGTTTTGAATTTATTTAGCTATTTATGAGCATGATTTAGCTCATAAATAGCATCCAATATTGCCTCGTCCGCCAAGAAATTAACCTAGAAAAAGATACAGACTTGTCATGCAATGTGCTCATCACAAAGTGACAAGTAACGGTAAGTGTCCACTCAAATGTTGTGGAAGACATATTCTCTCAAAACTGTAAGCAAAAACTGCTTATATGTTTGATAGTACAAGTACAAAGCATGCAAAAAAATACTTAAGGTTAATAAAGTTAAATCATGACGCTGATTTTATGAGTCAAAGAAAAAGGAAAGACTTGTTCAGAGTTGTTCTGAGGTTTGTTTGTTGATCAATTGTATTAAGGACAATTATGAGGATGGTAAAGGACATACATTTAATTTTTAACATGTTTAGTATCTTGATTACTAAATGAAATGTAATCTTTATGAATTTAATCTTTTCTTTGTTTTGTTTTGTTTTGAGAAGTCATTTTAACACCATGTGTTTTTCTTCCAATACGTATTTCTACTCCAAGGTGTCCTCTTTTATATCATCATCATTTTGTGTTCCTCTCAAGGAAGAGTTGTGCAAATTAGTTCCCCATCTGTCATACTACATGTGTATATAACACGTCTTATTTTGCAATAATTTAAATAACAAAACAACATTCTTAGAGCAGCTCCTTGGTGCTGTTGCTCTCCAAAGATAACCTCACTCACACACATGCATGCTATCCATGTTATTCCCATTATATTTCCATAATCTGCCCAAACTCAAGCACAGTTTTTCCTCAGTTCGTTTGTTGTTAGGAAAACAATTGGTAAGAACCCCGGATTCAGTGTATCTTCTTCCACCACATGGCTTTAGCAAAGCAGCGATGAACAAAAGACTCATTGTCGCTGCCTTCCACGACCTCTCAGCTTATAACTAAACATGGCACAAGGCCAGAATTCTTTAAAATAAGTGTCATTCAGCTCATTCATTGCTTTTTTATTATTTGTTTTAATGGTTTGTTATTTTCAGTCGGAGGTTTAGATTCACTGGCCACTACAACTGCCAGTCAAACTCAACATTGGACTGAATCTTAAAATACAACAAAAACAAATGCACAAAAACAAATAAATGTGATTCATTCAGTTTAGCTCCAGAAAATGCAGATAGTGTGGTGGCAGAAAAAATGTTGTTATAATTTTATGCAATAAAATAAACATGTTTTTTTTTTTAAAACAGTTCCTGAAAATGTTAACATTAAATTGTAATTGCCTCATCCAAGTCATTTTCAATTTGTCAATTGAAGTTAAATCCAAAACTTGTTCCCAGTCCAAGATGATCCATCTGACACACACACACACACACACACACACACACACACACACACACACACACACACACACACACACACTGTAACTTTTGCTTCATATTTCATTAATTCTCATATTCTTTAGTACAGAAGTTACACATGTCCAATTATTTTAAATAATGTTGGATATTTAGGAACAGTTAGTTCTTTTGTTAGTTGTTTTCCGGTGATTCCAGTGGTCAAGTTTTAGCTTAACTTTAACAGGTGCATCACATGTCGATCACACATATCATTGAAGATCCATCTAGAGCATCCTGCAGACCATCTGCTGCCACAGCATCCAGCCGACGATGTGGATTATTCTCAAAGTAAAAATATATTCTTTCCACACTGAAGAGGTTCTAAACACGGTTTGACATTACAAGCGTTCTTTGGCTTTGTGGCACGTTACTGGGGAAAATTAAAATCTGATTCTGCCAGGGAATCATCTATTTGTGCCTTTTGTACTATTCTTTAAAAAAATGTGTCTGCTGTTTAAAGAATTATACTATACAATTAGATCACTGATCATTTTAACGAAGCCAGTGTGAATATGTAAATAAACCCAAATAACAAAAGTAACAATCAGTTCTGCTTTTCAGATTGAATGAGCGTGTGCTTTGCCCACTGCTGTGCAGGAGCGTTGGTGTGTGTTTGTGCTTGAAGACGATCAGCGTGCCCATTTGTACACACAGCATTGGTCCATTAGTCTTGGAAGTTTCCTTCACTCCCCACCATTCATCTCATTAAACTCTATTTAATGGTCCCCCACTGTTGGACCACCTGTAACGATTCCTGTAGCATGTCAATGTGAGACGTGCTTCTTTCATACATTTTGAGGCTGATAGATACTGACTGAGAACTGTCAGCCAAAGTGATGCCTAGCAATTAAATTTACATTTTTTCTGCAGGACTGTTGTTTAATAGAAACATATATTAATATGTAGAGAGAGAGAGAGAAAGAGAGAGAGAGAGAGAGAGAGAGAGAGAGAGAGAGAGAGAGAGAGAGAGAGAGAGAGAGAGATTAAAGAGGAAAATTGTGTTAATTTGTGTGTGCGTGTGTGTGTGTGTGTATGTGTGTGTGTGTGTGTCTGTTCATCTTATGTACCATATTATCCAATTATTCCATTTCCGGGTCAGGAAGCTCTAGCCAGTCTCAGCAACTCTGGGCATGAAGACAGGAAACACACTGTTGTTAATGGACAACCGAATTGCAGGTTGAGACCTCCAAACAAATTTCTTGACAATATCACACACCTCTGGACAATGTAGATACATAGAGATGTGTGGGAACTGGAGCACAGGAGCAGAAACCGACTGGGACATGGGAGAGCTTACTATATACACAGAAAGATCCTTAAACAGACGTGATGGAACAGAAACAAAACTTCAAAGATTATTTCTACTTAATTAATTAATTACATGTAAATATGTTTAATGTATAATCAAATGCCATATATTTATAAAAATACGTATATTTACTTACACTGTATGTAAAAATCTTCAATGTTGGCGACCTAAAGAGATGCTCTCTGTGACTCATAAATGGAGTTAGCGATAGGATGGAAGCATATAAGTAAAACGTACACATTTTAATTGTATGAGCAAGTGATATCTGTGCTATTGGAATTACCCGTTCACATTTTACAGAAAAGGTGTGTTGAATATTTCAGTGAGAACAATCACAATTTAAAGATAGTCACAATGCAATTAAAGTAATCTCTAATTCCAGTTATTACAAGTCAAAATGAGTTAGGACTAGATAGTTTTATTGACGAGTTCCGTGAAGTCTTAAATGTTAATTTGGCTTGCCATAAACTGCCCAGTCCTCTTAATGAGACCGACGTGTCATTAAGCTCATTACCGGCGCATTGCAGCATCAGCAGGGAAAGAGCATTAGAGAAATGAGCCTGCACAAATATGCCCATCGCCTTCAAATTCCCACTCAAACTTTCTTAAATCCATCACCAGCCCTGTTTCTCCTCTGTGACTCACAGAAAACCTGTGTACAAGCCCAAACTACACAACATGTTCTTCTGTCCATTATTGAGACTCCTTACACAACCAGTGTTGACTGAACATACTGTTGCATTTAAAAGTTCTTGTTCTTTTATTAGCTTCAAATATTATTTTTTTTAATTCCATGGTTGCCAGGGTTTTGCCGTGAGTGATGTGCTGCGCTGTTAATTTGTGCTCGTTCCCCCCTTGTTTGGTAATTATTGCTCTCACCTGCTTGTAATCTTTTTACTAATTTGTTCCCTTATTTAATCCTTGCTGCCCCTTGTCCTGTGCGAGTTCGTCCTGAAAGGTTAGTCGTTGTGTTTTTGATCCATGCGCCTCTGTCTGCTGTTTTCGTTCTCGCCATTCTGCCAGATTGCCGTGAGCTGCTGTACGCGCTCGAGATTCTGTCCGTGACTACTCTGCATCCGGATTCAAGTTGTGTTGCGCTTTGCTGCAGTGGAGCCACGAGGGACTGTTTTCGTTGCCGGACGTTTTTTCCCGTTGGAGTTTTTGTTTTGTGCTCACCCTCGAGTGGAGTTCTCTGGATTTTTTGGAGTTCTGTTTTCTGTTTGAAAGACTGTAATAAACCTCTCTTCTGCAACTGGGTCTCACGTGATCTCCCTGACAATGGTTTGACTACCGGTAATTCAGAGACAGTGCCTCAGTATTGAACAATTTTTTTCCGTTTATTTGGTGGTGACATTTAAAGGTTTTAAACGTCTATGTTTAAATGTTTCAGAGGGGCAGTGTGACATTAAGTGCTGAGCGTGCATGTGTGCGTACACCTATATTTTTAGATTTTTATCCATCTAGGTTGGTGTATCTATCTGTCTGTCTGTCTGTCTGAATATTTTGAATTACACTGTAAAGAAAAATAAAAATCAAATGTTTTTGTCTGTGTGCATGCCTACTGTATAGAGACAAACATTTAAAATACACATATAATTACAGATGATTAACATTATTATATTGTAGTTGGGAGAATTAATCAGTTTGAAGACTTCAGCAGTCAAGATTATAGCATATTTTGCTGCAATACGTGGCCTGTCATTGTAAATACAGTGTATATGGAAAAATGTGTGCGTGCGCGACATCTCTCAGTTACATAAAGGTCAGATATGTCACCGGCAGACAAGCAGATTTGTCACCATTTTCAAGTCTGCTCAGCGAGAACTGAAAACTAATTACCGTATTTACTCGACTATAAGTCGAGGATTTTTCCTAAAAAATTCTGGCTCAAAGTGGGGGGTTCGACTTATACGCGCGGTTTACCGAAATAGAAAATATTTTACTCAGAACAGTGCGCAGATATTTCACCCTTTCTCACGAAAATAAACAGCAGAGACACAATCGCGGTAATTAAATGAACATTTATGACGCGAACTAAATAAATCTTTCAGAAAACGGCACAAGCCGTGCAAATGAGTACTGACTCCGCTTGCCGCTGCTCCGCACACACACACACGCGCGCGCGCAAGGTAAACAAGGTAAAAATAAATCTCTCTCGCCTTTTAAACAGGTTCTTAACATTTCTAAGCAGCACGTTTAAATTACACCTTTAAATCACACGTCGCAGGTGATGACGTCACACTCTTCTCGGTGCATGTGTGATGCCAAAACCTGCTAAACTTTATGAATATTCAAACAGTGATTAAGGCGACAGTAGTGACGTCACAATGCTGCCTCCTTAAAAAGATCTAAATAAATGAATCGGTTAAGCGGAATGCTTCAGTGTCAACGATAAAGCCGCTAATTGTTAACACGTATAAAGTCAATCTCAAGCCCTGTTCATTAGCACAAATTCTGCATTTGCATGAATGGCTTATTATGGCTAATTTGAATCGAGAGACTTGATGTGATTTAAGCTTTACAAAAGTGTCACATGTTGTTGCGCAAATGCAGATAGAAAAGTTTTACAGCTAAAATTTGAGATCGTTTTGACCTGCCCAAAGACACACTTGACGGAGAGTCTGAACTGAAGAGCTGATTAGCTGCGAGATGATGGGGAAGCTGTGTTTAAACATCAATGCGGAATGATTCCACTGCAGGTGCTCTTTTCTTCCACTCCTGCCTGACTGATCCATCGCTAAATACCATTGATTCTGTCATGCCGCGCGCTCGGAGATTCAAATGGGTTGTAACGCTTCAAAGCATCATCGTTTGTTTGCGCGAGGTTGATGAGGGATGCAATGACTAATCTCACATCTTTGACAGTTTTGAAAGCTTGAGCGTGTTTCTAATGCATCAAACATGTTGATTTGTGGTTACGTTAATGTCTGGGAAATGACATTGAGAAAACCGTAAGATATAAATTATATACGTATAGTAACCAATCCTTCAACGAAATATTCCGACAAGATACTCGAAAGAACTGACTCACTCACTGATAGAGTGAAGTTATGTATATATAAACTGAGTACTGAAGTGAAAATATGTTGTAATTCTTTTTAGTAATGCTAAATTTAGTACAATATTGATCCTTTTTTCACAGTCTTGCTGTTTGGTAGATTTAACTTAACTATTTTAGACTATAGTTTAAAGAATAAAGAAACAGCTAGTAATTTATTGCTTTAATGAATTTTCTCTGCAGGAGGAAACATAAGGACCACGAGGAACCCACGAGGGTCACAATGACCACTCATATTCTCACAGTACTAGAATTCTGGAAAGCATAGTCAATCTTGGGAATGTTTCCATGGACGATGACATTCTCTAGACTGCACAATTGATGTGTATTAGATGTGATTCAAGAGCATGTGAAGTTAACTTTTAACCCATTCAGCTCTTGAACCCATTCTCGCCTTCGACACTTCACTTTTTGAAAGCTTAAAATGTGAAACTAATATTTCAGGGGGATTAAAAACAAGGAATTAAAATAGCTGGTCATGATTGAGTTGCTTAAGGCTTTTGCACTCAATAAAACAAACTTGTGGAACATCTTAAATCAGTGTGGTGTGGCATGGAAACCATCAGTCTGTGGCACTGCTGAGGTGTTTGGAGGTCCAGGATGCTTGATGGCCTTCATTGTCTGCAATGCTCGTCTGCATCTCTTGTCTCTCATTTTTCTCTTTGCAAAGCAGATTCTCTGTGGAGTTTAGGTCAGGTGAGTTTGCTTGCTAATCAAGCACAGAATTCCACGGTCATTGTAAGTTTGATGCTCTTGGCATTGTGGGTTTTGCACAATAGTGTGTCACAGATCACTGCTCATAGTCGTTGAACTTTTGATACCACTTCAGACTAATATTTTGAAAAAGCACCAGTCTTTTGTTTGGCATCTCCATGTCCACGCTGATTGTTTGTACCAGCTGTTGTCATTTATGTAATTAGGTCTTTGTAAACCAGTTCTTGCCTGATTGTCAGATTTATTGCTTGTCATTCTCGCCGTTTATGCCTAGTCTTGTTCATGTTTCTTTCTAGTCTTGCCTTGCCTTGTTCCAGTTTTATTTGATTATCTAGCCTTGTCCGTGTACCGACCCATTGCCTGCCTTTGACCACGATTCTGGTATTACAACCCTTTGGACTGTTAACGCCTTGCGTCTCGCCTCGGCGTGGGTCCTCCCTCCAGCCCTGACCCGAGTGACAGGCGTTCGCTGACATATTGTAATTTTTTACAATAAAAAAGTTTCACCTTCATAATGACAGGTAATTATATTAATATTTGCTCAGATAATTAAATAATCATTGTTCAAAATCTTACACGTTTCTGCATGCCTGTTTTTGTTCCTTAAGTTGTTTTGCCACATTTATAATTCCTAAAAATGCATATAAGGATATTGTTGGGTCTGACTGGAGTTTTTTGTAGTAGAAAATGTGTAAATGTTGTGTATATGTAGGAATAATTTGACTGTTTTTTTATTGAAGAAGACAAATGAATGACATTAAGGTGACAAGCTTTTTAAAAAAAAAATTCATGACCTTTAACATGATTAATTGACGTATTGGATTGTTGTTGTGAGTAAAATGTGTGAGCTGTTCATTTTTTATTGCTAATTATTATTGCTATTAGGAAAAATGTAACTTTTTCCTTTGTTGTTTAATTATTAACCAGAAGAAATTCGTTCAGTTTCAATTGCATAAGAACTAGAGACCTACCCTGCTTAAGAAAAATGTATATTTTCATCAATAATAAACAAATGCAAACTGTTGATGTTCTCAATGCAAACTAAGTTTGTGAGTCTGTCTGTGCGCTAATGCTGTGTAGTTGATTTTGCTTGTGATTCTATAAGAGCTTGATGCTGAAACTATAAAATCATTTCACAAACCACATTTATTAGCAAGAGACAATACTATTAGAGATACAGTGCCAGTGTCCTGACATAGACCACCATATGAACTTTAAAAACCACTTAAAGCACTTTACCATCAGAAGACTTACCCTGTCAAGCATTTTCTAAGAAAATGACTTGTGTTTTAATGAATGAAGTGCATTTACTATGCATTTCCAGAAAGAGTAACAGGTTTTCTGTTCACTTCAGATTCTGCAAATGTGTGTGACATCAAGCCATTTCACACTCTCGCACCATTTTTTCTCGCTTTGAATTTGCAAAACTGAGGAAGGAGAAAATGCCAGCGGAGGAGGAAGAGACGAAGGGTGGACGAAGGGCAGACAGTCATTTCTGAGTCCTTGATAAGTTCAGAATTTAAAAGACAATTTAAAACATTGATTTGATTATATAACTTTGTCTCAGCAGTCTATTTAATGTCGGTGTGTCTTTAGTCTGTATTATCAATATATTACTTTTAGATAGATAGATAGATAGATAGATAG